>JZKD02S0255944.1:252566-267412 GCA_000966675.3 Picea glauca | reverse complement strand
GGCAAGCGCTATTTTTATAAGGTATTTCTTCTAATTCAATTGGGCACGTTCATATTTCTCCTCTGCTGTTAAACAATCTCAGAACCATCTAAAACCGGGCCAGATATTCCTGCTACGAGATGCATAGAAATGGCCGAGGTATCAAATATTGGAACGCAAGATATGCGATCTCAAGCTTAGCAACCTCAAGGTGCATATCAGACCAGGGGTTTAGCCTTTAGGTGGTTCTGTGTTAGTGTCTGATCAACCTGTAAAATCCTGATCATATGATCTTAATCAAAGCTTATATAATGAAGAGTTGGACTTTTTAAGACCAATCCTTAGACAGGGTGGACCTTTCAGGACCAAAGCTTCACTCAGGTAACGGATGACCAACCTTTTAAAGTGTAGAAGTTATCCTTTTTTTTGGATAGAAGGTTCGGTTATGTCCATCTTACCTGAACATAGCTTTGTGTTGGGATATACATCCACCTACCTTATCCACAAATGAGTATAGCAAAGCGTTTTGATCACCCCTATCATGTAGAATGCATCTTGTTTTTTAGTGCAAATACAATAAAAGACATATTATAATATCACAAAGAAACGAGTGGTCTATAAGAAACAAGCATCTTGGACTATAAGAAACAAGCATTTTGGATAACTATTTCATTTGTGATTGTCTTTTATTTTTTTCTCATATTTAATGGATGAGGTGCTTGCTCGCCTTGGGTTGGATCTTTGTAGTTGCAATGGTAGCACTGGGTTTCGTATCAATGATTTGTTTTCCCTTACTTTGCTCTAAATTGGAGTCTAAGCTAGAGTTCTATTCTTTTTCTTTTAGCCCGACCAACAATGATTGTTTTGAACAACATTCATGAGTGTTGTGTCGGGGGATTTTGTGGAACTCAAACCACTTTTCAATGTCCTTCTTCGACTTCACATTACCCTTCTTTGCTTGTGGCTTGGACTAGTTGTCTTGAGGTTCGCTCTCCTTTCTCTTTCCTTTGTCCTACGAGTTAGGGCCACCTTTACCCATTTTCTATTACAGCAGATTTGCAAATTAAAACTCCTATTTATTCCTTTTCTTAAAATTTTGTTCAATTTTGACATCATATCAATAAGCAACTCCTAGTGAGGAGATGTCCAAGAAATCCATCTCTCTCTGAATGCACTTGTGTAGACCACTACGATACTTACGATACTTCAAAACTAGGGATCACTCAAAGTTCCTGATACCCAACTTTGAGAACAAGGTATGGAAGATATTGGTGTACTCTGGCACTGCATGGTCTTTCTCCTAATGTAAAGTTGTTCATCTCATGTGCTAGTCAACATAGTTTCCAAGAGCATAGAATTTATCCTTGAGGGAATCAACAAAGGCATCCCAAGTGGATTTTGTCCTAAATGTTTTAGACTCATCTCCGTTCTCTCTCTCCTAGTAACTTTCCCACCAATCTTTGACATGGGGAAGGGCTTTAAGAAGTGAGAAGGTGATCTTTTCAATCTTGGAAGAATTTTGAACAAATTAATAGTCGTCTAACAGATTTAACCATTTTTTCAAAGCATCTGCTTCTAGTTGGCCTTCAAACAAAGGAATATCAAATTTAAATTGTACCTTGAACGGTGTCACACCTTCGAAATGGTTGTTTGTTAAAAATTCATTGGTCGTCATTGGTAGTCGTCGAAGGATATAAGTGAATCGTCCATCATCTCGGTCCTCTATCGCGTGAGGGATTCCTTGAGCAACAACTTGAAAGCATGTCCCACTCTGTCATCTCTCTTTTCTTCCACCATGGGAGGTCGCTTGGGTCGGAAAGAGAGGTCTTCCCCAAGTGAAATTAGCTTGAGACCCAACTCTCTAGACCCTGACCTCATTGAGGAAATGCACTAAGAAACGACAAAGAGAAGATTCCTATAATACCACTAATTTGGATTGTAAAGAGAACTAAATGATAGGCAGGAATATGAATGGAAACACTCACATAAATACAGTGAAACCCAAATTCCATTAATGAATGAAATAGGAAAAGAATGTAAAATGCAAAGCAATACAAACTAGCTAGAATGGTGGTAGCTTATCTCTGAAGAGAGAGGTGTCGGCTATGCTCATTTGTAAGAAGACATTACAAGAGGTCGAAAATGACATTTTAACATAATGTACTAAACCCTAAAAGGAAAAAACCCTAAAGATCCAAAACCCTAACTCTAGGAGATGAAGCACCAAAAGGATTGTGGACCCCAAGGTGGCTAATTGATATGTCAACTTCCTTAGGGCACAACTTTTGCATACAATCTCCATTTGGGGTGCACAGTAGCTCGTTGGAAAGATATAACTGAGAAGTACAATTGTTGGTAGGCTTGGGAAGGCTATGACCACCTTAGTCCCTTAAATAGCCAAAAAAAACATCATTTAAGGCCTCAAAATAGCCCCTAAAGTTTAGGACTCGAAAAATTGTAGATAAAAAAAATTGCCAAGATGGAGAACTATGTTGAGTCGGTGGAAGAGGTGGGTGGCCATTGATGTCCACCTGGATCAACAGTATGGGTGTTTCACTTGGTCAAGAACTAGTATCCATGGCAAGTGTTCCAACGATGTCTTATCCAAAGATTAAAATTCTTTTTTATGATGAAAACTTCCACTTTTTGCGTTAATTAAACTAGTTATTTTTTTTTCATTATCTTCCACTTTTTTTTGTTCACTAGACCAAATATTATTTTTTCCTAGTTCGACCTATTTATAGGGAGAGGAGAGGGAAGAAATACAAGGCCATATGTCATCAAACAAATATGGAGGGCTACTAAATTCTTAGTGACATAAATCACATTAGGAACTTCATTAAGTAACAGTGGAAAAGGATATATTTCTTGTGCATTGACAACCTAGCTCGGCTTTGAAGGGAGGCCATATTATAGTTTTTGTTACTAGAGAGAGATAGAATAAACATAATTTTAACTCCCACTCTTTTTAATTAGACTAACAAAATTAGATGAATCAGTTGATTAACTAGTGCCAAAGTTGACTATTCTTGAGTATTGTAATAGTCCCCCCTCCTTGAATTTATTTTCCCCAAAGAAATTATAGTGCTAAGATATATATGATATCAAGGCCTTACTATGTCACCTTTTCTATTGGCAAATCTTCCCTTTGGACTAGGTACTTTGTTAGTACCCATTACACCAATGGAAATAAAATGGGCATGCTTAATCAATCGATCGATAAGTACATAAATAGAGTTATTTCCTCTATTTGGTGGAAATCCATAGGGTAGTTCTTGTAATACATCTACAAATTCATCAATCGGTTGTTTCACCTCCTTTTGCAATGTTTTTTCGTGAGACTTAACCCTACCATGCAAGCCCTTCATGGAATTACACTAAAAAATGGAACATAGTTCTATCATAGCAAGTTGTTTGGAGTCTGGACATTTCGTTTGCAGTTGGTCGCAATCCTTTAGTTACAATAAACTACTTCCCTTCCTTAAAATTTCGATACAAATACTCTAGGTTCATGTGGAATTTCCCAAAGTCTTAAATCATTGAGATTTCATGACCACATTGTTAATTTTAATGTTGTTATTAGGTTCTTTTCATTTTACTAGAGCATTTCCAAAACAACAACATAAGTAGGATCACTGAAAGAAACACAATCACAAGGTACATAGCATTGTATCCTAGGAAACCCTCATGGGGGAGAAAACCCAGCAAAAACTTCTTCAATAATAGATTTTCCAATACAATGCCAAGACTTAAGACCAAACCACCAAGAATAAACTAGGACTGAGCATACGCCTCTCTTCTCCTTCTTGCAATTGCAGCGTCCTTCAAAAGATGTGCACTAGAAGTGTGAGTGAGTGAGTGAACAAATGAGGCGCCATCCTCACTTATAAATACTAGTTGAGGAGGTGCTAGGGTTATGTCTCTTCACTTAGTAGCATCAACTTCTTCCAAGAGTGGTTAAAACCACTTTATAAACCTTAGGGGCTGACTTTACAAATATCACCATATAAATATGGTTTGACCAATCCACAAAAGGGGATTTGGCCTTATACAAGACTTGACATGATCAATCCACAAAAGGGGATTTGATAAACAAGATAACAACTCAAATATAATTAGAATATTCTTCGAAGTTACAATATTTCAACACACATCAACCCCTGCTAGAGCCACAACATAAAAATTAGAGCTTAACTTATAGTTGTCCAACTGTAATTTCATCCCTTTGATAACCCCAAGGGATAGCTCGGTTGATTCAACCCTTTCCTCTAAGGTGTAATTTTTAGGGAGTTAATTAGTTCCATTCACATGGAGTCCTACATGGTAATTAGCCACTATTGTGGTTGGCAGTTAACATTGTCCTCCATCCAAACAAATTGGGGAACAGGGGGAGAATTTGTGGGAAATTCCCCACTCCAAACACCTAATACACGAGAGAGTGATGAGTGTCTCTAGAATCAGTGAGAGTCAACACAATGCTACCCCTGGGCCTTTACTTTGCTTTTTATCCGCGAAGTCTTGGTTTGAGTAATTCCCAACATGGAAACAAGGGAGATAGTTGATATTTGTTGTTCTTGTTGTGCTCGTCCATGGCAATTGATTCCTCTTGGTCGTTATCAATTGTTTTAGGTTCTTCTTTATCAACAATCCCAATCGTATGACTATTTCCAAGAGCCTTACATTTGAGACCCTTGGACCAAGTTTTTTGCTAGTGTAGCAAAGCCCTTTTGAATGAAAATATTATTTGTGGAGATTCATAAGTGTAACAACATAATTGAAAGGAACCAAAACGAACCCAAATTATGCAATGAAGAAAGAGATAAACAACACTATGGTATCCAAGAGAAGTGCAGCACTAGAGAGAGAAATAACATAACCATAGGATAGATCAAACTAAGAACAAGAAAGTGCTATGCTTTATGGTTCCCTTAGGCTAAATTACTTGTATAAGAGTGAACGATTGATCACAATGTGTGAAAATAAAAATAAGAGTTTACACGACTAAAGAGGGATGAAGCTTTCCCCAAGGAGGGGTTATGAGCTTACATTGAGTTGACTTGGTCAACCTTAACCAAAATTAGAAATATAATATAAAATCTCAATTAATGTTGGTCATGGCCAAATGTGAAGATTGCACCCTTAATTTCAACATCCCCCCTTAATATGAACTAGGAACCATAAAGAAAAGGCCACACAAAGGAGGCATGGCATATTCCTGAGATTATATCCTCCCTTAATGTCGATCAAGGGCCACACAAAGAAGGCATGACATATCATCCCAAGATTTACATCCCCCGCTTAATGTTGATCAAGGGCCACACAAAGAAGGCATGGTGTTTTATTTTGGCCATGTTAAAGGCCTTAGGGTTTGTTTTCCTTAACAATGTTGAAACCCTATTTGCCAATGCTTCATCCTATATCTCGATGAAAACTTGCGGACATAGAACTACTTAGGTCCATTCGACAAGGTTGTCCCTTAGCTCCTATGTTGTATGTTATGGAAGTAGAATATCTTGGCTACTTGATTAATTCCAGGTGTCTCTAGGTCATATTTGAAAGCCTCCCCTTGCTAAACCTAAGGGGAGCCAACATGTCAATGGCCATTTCACAAACAATTCCTTCTTGATTATTACAAAGGCCCAACAATCCTCACGTACTATTATGGAGTGCTTGGAAATTTTCTACACTTTGCCTCAAATCTAGTATACAATGGGCCAAGACTCAATGTTATGATTACAAATAGAGTGAAATGTCAATCCTTGCCTAGCTAGGCTCCCTCAAATGGTTGCATTATGTAATAATCCTAGGGTTTCTAGGGTCTTAAGGAAGCTGGTAAACAAGGTAATTATACAGTATTTTTACGCCAGATAGAGAGATCCCCTACTTAAACAGTTATCAACAACAATAACATCAAATAACGTCTGGTTCCCCAATGAGAAATAACAGCCTTCTAATAGTACTACTTGAACGACATTCAACCAAAAGTAAACTTGTATGCGACCAGTAGTAATCATGATCAATAATGATAGTGATCATAGAGTAATGGCAGTGATGATATAGTAATGACAGTGATAATAACCAACAATAGTAACGACTGATACAGTGGTACAAACCAGTAGTATCATCCAACAGTATAAAAACCTTACAACTATAACCAGCAGCAAAGCCCTCTTAAGGCGTTGTTGTTTAATACAGAGTTCATTAACCAAATAAGTATGACAATTCTTACAACAAATTTTACCCTAGTTTCTACGACAAGACAGATGAACCTAGTTTAGGATGGCTTTCCACAATGTTGTGTCCCTCTTGTAGAGTCTTGGTGCCTTACTCTATAAGGTTTGTGCAGAAAAATGGGTTCGACCCCTCTCTAGAAGATCGAACCCAAGCTCAGCTTTCCTCCGGTGTTGAAACATATCTGAGATAAGAAAGAACTTGGTTGCTTGTTAACCAATGATCTTTCCCAGCGTAGGATACTCCACAACTACTACCTGGAACAAGGCACAACTGCACTGAGATGGGATGAGGGACCCACCGAAACTCATCCAAAGAAAGAGGGTTAAACAACCCACCAACAGTTGAGGCAATGCCTCTTAGTCAAGACAGACTTATACAATCAAATTCGAGTTGTCCCTATCCAAATGAGCCTCCTCCTTTATTTATAATCTTTCCTCGTGATAGATTTCTCCCACTGGTAAAGTTGTATCTCCTTTTTGGTGAGTAATCAGGTCATCTCTCATGTTCTTGTAGGTAAAGTGGGCTCAACCAATTTCTCATTTGTTTTTGTACATGTGGATCCCCTCCTTTTGGGGATTGTGGCTTATGGGGAGACCCCTAAGCTAGTGTGTCCCTCCCCTCTGAGAGTCAATTAGGAGGGGACATAACAGGCCTCCCTCCTGAGATTTATTTCCCTTAAGAAATTGCAACCCAGGGTGCTATAAAATATTCTCACCCTCCCAAGTGGTGTCCTCCTCCGAAAAATCCTTCCATCTTATCAAGTACTCATTCATTGTCTTGTTCCTCAAGAATTTTTCTCTGAATGTCAAGATTTTCTCTGGAACCATAATCAAATGGCCTTCCTCATCCAAGGGTGGTATATTTTTGGAAGAGGCAACCTGCTGGCCCAAATCCTTCTTGAGGAAAGAAACATGGAACACATTGTGAATCTGATTTCCCTCCGGTAATTCTAAATCATAGGCCACCTCTCCAACCCTTCTGATCACACGGTATAGCCCGTAGAAACCCGGTTGGAGCTTCTCTACACTTCTATTCTTCATAGAAGATTGTCTATATGGTTGGAGCCTCAGAAAAAACAAGTCACCCACCTCAAAGCTATGCTCCACCAGGTGTCGATTTGCATATGTCTTTTGTTGATTATGTTCCATCCTCATGTTGTCCTTAAGGAACCTTAGAATGTCCTGACTCTCATGAATCCAATCCTTGGCTTTGGGAGCTCTACTCTCGCCAAACTCCAACTCTAAAAAATATGGGGCCTCATATCCATACAATGCCCTAAATGGGCTCATCCCGATAGACATGTGATGGGTGGTATTATAGAAATACTCACCAAGATGCAACCATCTAATCCACGCCTTTTGCTTCCCAGAAACATAGTGACTTGGGTATCCCTCAACCCATTTGTTGACGATCTTAGTCTACCCGTCCGTGTGGGGATGTTATCTTGTACTAGGTGTCAACTATGTCACTGCCAATCTGAACAACTCCTTCCAAAAGGCGTTGAGGAATCTGTTATCCCGGTCACTCACAATAACCATAGGTAGTCTGTGAAGCCTGAATATCTCTCTGAAGAAGATTTATTCTACCCATGGGGCTTTGTACTTAGAGGATACAGTGAATAAGTGAGAGAAATTGGTCAATCTATCCACCACCACATAAATGAAGTCCTTTCCCTATACCTTCGGAAGTCCTGTGATGAAGTCCATGGAAATTATCTCCCATTTTTTCTCTGGAATAGGCAAATGTTTGTTGAGTTTTGGTGTACCTTGGGAAGCGGTTCCCTTGTGGTTTGGAGCCTCTAACCACAAGAGGGTTATGTTGTTACCTTTTTACCTTGTACTTTATGTATAATTTCACTTTGACTTAGGAGATTTAAGTCAAAAGTGAAATTTGGTCATTTTAGACTAAAGTTACTATTAATTCACTTTGTGGGTGAATTAGGAGACATAAAGTGAACTTAGGGAACTTAAACCAAAGTGGGTTTTGAGTTGCGATTATTGTGGGATGATCTCAACCATTGATTAGGGATGGCTTGGAATGATCCTAGCCATCCACATATAGGTTTCCTTATGGATTGATCAAGAAGGGTGCAAGGGACCAAGAGAGGCTCATTCATTCATTTGCTCACTTGGAGAGTTTGAGGAGGAGCATGAGGATGAGGTTGGAGGAATTGGAAGAGGGATGCGTGGGCGCTTCTATTCATGGAGGAGCTATGGGAGCTTGGGACCCTATTATTTAGTGGTGATCACACTTTCTTGGAGGAGGGCGCACACCTAGAAGGGAGGAGCTACACTTGGAGGATGTCAGATCTATTTGTTTCGGTGGAGAGGTAGCACACAAGAGCACATTTGTGTGCAAGGTATTCTTCTTCAAAGAATCCAGGTTCAAGGGTGCTTCACTTTAGTGGATTTGGAAACAAGCAAAAGAGGCGCACTAGTCTTGGGCACATTTCTTCCTAGTTCCTTTGGAAAGTCTTGAGAGGAGCTTGTTTTGTATACAGGTTCCATCATATTTAATTTCTTGTTGTATCTCATGCTTTAGAAACCACTTATATATACTTCCATTCCAAACTGGTTTTCCCCGGGGGGTTTTATCTAGGGTCATGTTGACCAAAAATACATGCGTCCTATTTTCATGCATGCTTAGAGTGTAGATAAGCTTATTTGTGTTGTAAAGATCTAGAGGAGTGTTACTTGTTTTGAGATATATTGCATATGATAACCACCAGTTCAAAAACACTTGCAAGGGAACCTCAATGAACACTTAACCAATAAAAAGTATGGGAATAAAGTTACTAAACTGTTTGTTGTCCTAAAATGCAACAAAGAATAGTTTTGAATATTGAAACTTAGAGCTAAATTATGGTCAAAGACATACCATATTTGGCAGCCTCATAGTACCTCAGTTTTCTTCAATGTTATAGTAGACCTACAAGGTGTGTGAGATCAGACTTGTTTTTTTGACAAGTCAAACACTCCCTCACATATTGTAATACATCCCCCTTGAGACCCTTCCAATAGAATCTCTCGGGTACCTTCCTATAAGTCATCAAATATCCTGGATGCCCAACTAATGGTGCATCATGTATGACTCTCAAGATATTTTCTTTGAGAGTGGACTCTGGAACAAGATATATCCAACCTTTATAATAGATGATGTCATCTACTATCATGAATCTGTCATCTTATGGCTTGCCATCTATCAACTCTCTTGCCCAGACGTTCTTGGAATACTCTACCAAAAGGGTAGATTTCCAATCTGTTGAATCTCAGACATGGAAAATGTTGTAGGCCTCCTGGACAAGGCATATGCAACCATATTATTCTTCCCTTTGACATAGTCTATGTCAAAATGATATTCTTGTACCTTGCTGACCCATTTTCTTTGTCTCCCGCTCATATCCTTCTACCACAAAGCGACCTCTGACCATATATTTTCTGAATTTAGCCAATGCATGCATGATGGCCAACATTTCCTTGTCATAGATGGGAATAAGCCTCTCATTTTTCCCTAGCTTAAGGCTCTCAAAATATATGGGGTGTTTTTTTTGCATCAGTACCACCCCTATCCTTTCTCTGGATGCATCACACTCCAGGACAAAGGGCTGAGAAAAAGTGGGAAGTGCCAACACTAGACATTACTTCTTTCATTCAGTCAAATACCTTCTAGGCTTCCTCTGTCCACTTGAACATGCCCTTCTTTCTGAGATTGGTCAATGGAGCACCAGGATGGGAAAACCCTTTCACGAAGCGTCGATAATAACTTCATAATCCAAGGAAGATTTTTAGTTCAGTCAATGATCGTGGTGTGGGCCAGTCAAGTATCGCATGTATCTTCTCTGGGTCGACTCGTACCCCCTGTGTGCTAATAATATGCCCCAAATACAAGATTTCTATCATGCCAAACTTGCATTTTATCTCCTTGGCGTAAAGTGATTGTTCTTTCATGATGTTGAGTATCTCATTTATGTGACGCAGATAATTCTCCCATGTTTAATTGTAGATCAATAGGCCATCAAAGAATATCAGCAAGAACCTCCTCAACTGCGTGTTGAAGATGTGGTTCATGCATGACTGGAATGTGGTTGGGGCATTAGTCAAACCAAAGGGCATGACCAGAAACTCATAATGTCTGTAGTGGCATTGAAAAAATTTCTTGTGCACATCCTATTCTCGCACCTTGATCTAATGATATCTTGATCTGAGGTCTATCTTTGAAAAGTATACCACTTAATGTATCTCATCAAGTAGCTCGTCAATCCTCAGAATCGAGTACATGTTATTTGTAGAAATTTAATGACAAAATCAACAAGTACTCAATTATGTCATACACTTAGCAACCTGGAGATAATTGTCATCTATGAACTCTAAAATGTATAAACCCTCATTCAGAAAATATTATGAGAAGAAATACACATTTCCAAGTACGTTTGCAGCGGAATAAACGCAATGAACAACAATCACTCAACCATGAAAAACTCAGAAATTTAGGCAATGCCAGGGAAAACCCCAATGTGGGGAAACCCAATGAGAGAGAGAGAGATTTATTTAGCTTTAGGAAAGTACATATCAGAAACAACAATACAATTTCCAGCAATAGAAAAATAACTTACAGCACCCAAAATTGTCCCCACTATTTTATGCCTTGGAAAAATTTTCAGGATAGTTGTACGGCTTGTACGGCCCAACTGAACAACACCTCAATGTTTGTGCCAAATATTTGTTGTACGAACAACCAAGTACAGTCGGCCTACAGCAACAAAAGGCTCAATAAATGTACCTTGATTTGTGTGCAAAAAAGTTTCCTTGAAATCCATTCCCTCCTTATCTTGTTGTACGGACTGTACAATACAGCCCTCTTTATCAGCCAGTAGAAACAACAAGTCTTCACACAAAAATCTCTTGGGAAAAGTGCATGGTGTCGTCCTTATACACACCTGGGGTAACGTGGAAGAAACCTTCAATCCACTTGGTGTGTCCTTGGGGGCAAGTTTTGAGTCAACGTGTTGTCACCTGATCCTCAACTCCTCCGTCTAGGCCAACTCCTAGCAAAGCCAAGGGGGGTAGTCCCTATAAAAATAATCTAAGGCTCTTTTAAACTAAGAAAGAAAAAGAACTTAGATCTAGGAGTTTATTGCTTGAAATAAAAAAAACCATTCAACATTTTACATTCATCACCATTTAGATAATCCCATAAAGTACTTGTCGATAAACATGCATATATCAAAGGATACAATATATGCAACATTTAACCATATAAGTTAGACAATGTGCATGAATGTAAAGATTGCTCACATAAAGATAGATATACCAATTATACCAGTGCCTTAAAGAGAGTCGTGGGAAAATGTTGATTTAAAGTTTTATTAGGGTAAATTGATGTTCAGTTAGTGAGAGAATGTGGCCCCTTTGGAATCTAGCTCTTTGTTTGGAAACATGCGGAGAGTTTACCGAAACTCAAGAGGTCTCACCAGTAAACTCACTAAGAGTGTTGGATGTCCAAAACGGGTGGGAAGCCAGGTCCCAAGAAGGCCCACCTTTCTTCGCAAGTCACTTTTAGGCGCTTTCCCATGCATTAAGCTAACTACTTCAGAGATTTTCCTAATTAGACTACAAAAAGAAAAGGTTTATTGACTTGCAACAATAAATTTAGTACCTTGCTTTGTAACCTGCTTTATAAAGAAAACTTGCAAAAGTACTTGAAAATTAAAAGATCTTTGCAACACTTAAAAGAAATAAATTGTGTACCTTGTTTTGTAATTGAAAGATAAATTTCAAGATATTTAGAAATTGCAAGGTTGCAAGATTTATTGCTAAAAGGACTTGAAGTAATCTGAACTAAACATGCATAAGAGATTCAGGACTTCTTTTAATTAGCCATGCATGTGAGATATGAGTGTGTTTGTTTGATTCACTTTAACTTATATGTGTGTTTGAGATAAAATATTTAGACATGCATCAACACAAGAAAGAGAAACCAAACCAAGACACACAAATCCCCCTAATGGGGATGGAGAAACTAGGCACAAAAGGGCCCGCTTTTATTGCAACTATTACACTGAGAACAAAGTTCTCTTTGAGCTTTATCTTTAAGAAAGAAAGATGATCCTTATATATTTTGGATTTTGAAGTTACAAGAAAAGAAGAAGGAGAGAAACTTCATTGATGAAGTTCAAACCCCCCAGGGTGCTTCAAAAGCCTTGATTTCGCCAAAATTTGACGGAATCTCCCCTTGTACCTGTTATTGCTACAAGAAAACAGAAAACAAAGTTTGTTAAAATATGATGAAAAGACTAACTAAAACTAAAAAAATTATCAAAAAAAATTCCAAAAAAAATTCTAAGGCAAAAATTGAAAATGTTTTAGACTTTTTGGACAGTTTGCATGCACCTAACTTGGGCTCTTCTAGTTGTTTATGTTTTCTGTCCTAAAAAAGAAAACATGGGGCAGCTAGTTAGCTTGATTTTAAAATTAAAACAAGACACTTAACTAGCTTCAAATCTAGAAGAAAATAGGCTAGAAAATGCCCTAGATCTACTTCTTTAAACTTGAAAGAATTACCGCTAGATCTAGATACTTTGCATGCAAAAGAAACTAAGTCAAACCTTTTAATTTAAACTAACTTCTCAATCATGCATGAAAGAGTAACCAAATAAATTTGAAGAAGTTTGAGAGGGAGAAAAGAAGAAACTATTTTTCTTTCAAAAATTGACTATGGGCTATGGGGTCCTTTGATGAAGAGTAGAGGGAGCTCTATCCTTTGAAAAACTTGGACAAATGGTGGTTGAAGAAAAAAACTATCAATCCTCCAAGCTTGAAGAACCTGCAACAATGTACTTCAATCCTGCAAACACTTGTTAAAAGCTCTTCCCTACACAAAACAATGCTCAAATATGCATGTTAGTTTAACCGAAAACGAAGCATGCAATACAAAAGTCTATGATTTATAAGGAAGAAATGAGATGAAACAAACTAGATTTATCTCACCCTACTATATGATAGCATACCTTCAAATCCTTGCAAACGAATTACAAAATTGAAACACAAGATACAAGTTACCTCATAAAAATAGCACTAGATCCAAGCATCCACACATAGCATCACACCAATAGAACTCCAAAGTCTTCTTTATTCAATTCAGAAATGATACAATGATACAATAGTGGTCTATATTCCCAAGGGTCCAACTCTAACAAATGGAGAGGGGTATGCTTTCTTAAATAGCAAGAGAGGTGACAATCCCAAGAGAGATGTCACGAGTTAAGGAGGAGATGTGCATGAGTTGAGGGGAGATGTGCACTTAGTAAAGGGGAGTGATGGATAGGTTAAGTGTGGTGAGTGTGGAGTGGACTAGGGTGAAAGGGGAGTGATGGAGGTGGAAGTAGATTGGTGAGGGAGTGAACTCGAGTGAGTGGGAGTGTGAGGGTGAGTTAGGGACATTAGGATGTGCACCCTCTCTCCAAATGTGCCACATGTGCTAAGTGGGGTCGAGTCCCTTCATTGGGATCTCCTCCATGCCATGTCAATCCAGTGAAGTCGTCTACCTCCTTAGTAAACTCTCGCAAGCTTCCATTTGACTGGGGACAAAGATAAAACATGTTTCCAACATGTTCCCCGGTTCTCCTAAAAAAAAGGAAATTAATTAAATCACCCATTTTCCGTATTTTTGAGTAATTTTCATTTTTTAGTGAAAATAAACACTTTTTTGTCTCGAAAGAAGGGAAATAGGGGTTTACATGATACTCTGGACTGGAAAAAGACCATAAATACAACATCTGATAATGTTTAATTCCATATTTTTACAATTTATTGACTTAGAATTAAAAAATTCTATTTTTGCGGGAATTTAATTAATTCACTAAAACATTAAAAAAAAAACCTATCAAACCTAGCCGCAATTTCCATAAGACTCAATCAAGATGACCTAGTATGAGCTCATATACATTTAGACACTAGGCATTGGTTTTCCATGCCAAGGCCTAACCACTAGCACATACTCCAGCTCTGGAGTCAGTCTTCTGAGTGAAAAAAACTTAGAAATTATTTAATCGCCCACAAAGGCAGGCAGAAAAAATAATTAACAAGTAAAAAAAACACTCTAGAGTACATTCTCGTACCTATGTCTTAGGTGGCCAATAGCCTTTTACAATATCTCATACTCAGGTCATTTATTACAATGGTGGAAATATGGAAAAAGGTGGTCTTTTGAAAGACCGACTGAACTTTGAACTCTGTCAAATGAGCACTGACTGCTCAATCTTTGGCAGCTCATCAGGAAATCCATCTTGTACAAACTGGTGGATAATAGTGCCCACTCTTGGAAAATGCGCCCTCCTAGCTGCCCTCACATTCCTCTCTCAAGCTATCTCAGAAATCTCTCAAACTCCTTCTCATTGTCTTGCACACTACCCTAGGTATTCTCTTATAATCTGAAGGTGAAGGGTATTCTCTTATAATCTGAAAGTGACCCTTCACCTTCTCAATCCCTAAATCCAATGGCCAAGATATACTCTTACATTTACAATATCAAGGGACATTATTCATTCCCTCCAAAATAAATCACTTAAAATATTAAAGTACAATTTCACTTTATAACATAAGTGCACTTTATGAAATAAAGTCACTTTAATATTA
>JZKD02S0255944.1:186377-203511 GCA_000966675.3 Picea glauca | reverse complement strand
GTTGTTGTGCTAAATTATTATAATTGAGGGATTTTGCAAACATTTTGATTGGTTTACTATCTTTTATGAAATGAATGGTCTTGTTGATTGGATTGGATGCATACAAGAATTACTATAGGTGTGATAATTATTGTCATTAGTACATGTGCGAGTCTTGTATGTGCTAGCTACACATGCATTCCTTGCACATGTACACTAGTATGTATAAGTGTTTTTTTTGTTTACTGATGATGTTGTTTATTTGATGTGGATGTATGAACCATGTGTCATTACCCTTGTATTGTAAATTACTCTAAATTCCGGACGAAGTTTCTTGAAGGGTGGGTGTATGTAACAACCCTAATTAACTATTTAATTATCATGGTTGATAAATATTAATTTAATTAATTAATAAAATAAATTTATGGAGTCTTTATTATAATATTATTAAAATTGGTAGTTGAAGTAATTAATGGGAGGGATAAGGTGGTGGAGGAATTAATGGAGGATAAGGCGGTTGGAGAATTGAAGGAGGGAGTGGGATTCGAGGGAGGAGGATAAGGGAGAGGGGATAGAATTTGGGGAGGATATCTTTGGTTTTTGGAAGGGAAAATTGGGGAAGAAGGAGGAGGAAGAAAGGTTGAAAGAAGGATTTTTAGTGAACAGTTTGGCTTGAGGAATCTCACGGGGACACAGTTGTTACTGGGAATTTTGGGCTCGGGGGCCAGGAAACCGCAAGGATTCCTGGAGCTAGGGAGTCGAAGAGGTTGTTCCTATTTGGTTGGGACGTTAATACTCAGTTTGGGCAGGATCAACATCAACAACCAAGAAAGGTCTAAATCAACTAAGCTTCAGGTTGAGGTAAATACTTTATGCATTTTTTGCTATCATTATATTGTTGTTAATTATTATGATGTTAATATGTTGTTGTTATTAGCTTGTTGTTAATTATTATGATGTTAATATGTTGTTGTTGTTATCTTGTTGTTGATTATCATGTTGTTGTCAATTATTATGCTAGTAGAAAGAAAATCAAGAAAGGAAATTCTAAACTAAGTAGCAGTAATTAAAGAAGTAGATTAGAAAGTTTTTATTTATTTTTATGAGGCTCTGTAATATAGGCCTTACAACAATAAATTGACTCAATTATATAAATATTGTCAATACAAAAGAATGAACTACAAAGCATGATGTAGATTAAAGTGATGTGAGGATTTGTCGCATCTAAGAACTATGAGAATAATTGTCTATGATTTTGTTGAATGATCACAATGTGCAAGCTTGTGGATACACAACATGAAACATCATATAATTATTTTCAAATGGGATGGATAGATATTTATATAAACTTAGAGATAAGATTGTCATTTAATGAGGCAATTACAAAGTTGGCATGAGTTGTATCAAACTCTTGTGATTTATCGAATTCAATGGTTTATTTCTAAGTTGATCATTGAAGCTGGAATAAACTCAATCAACTTTGATCATCTTGAATTGCAAATGTGTTATGATTCTCATTGGGAATATTTTGCTAAAATGGCCAAAGAATCCAAAGATAAAGAAACATAGTTGGATGTGTGTTTATCTGTTGGAGATTCCACATGGATCATCCACTGATATAAGATTGATGGCAAATTGGATATCACATATAACTTGTTACATCGAACGGTGTAAATGTGATTAGGATGGGAGTTCATTGTAGATGGAATTTTGATGAAAATTAATGAGGGCACACTTTGATCACAATAAACATTAAGAAGGGCATGTCACAAACCAAAATTGAACTAAAGCATAGATTAGGCTATGAGTCCATCCCTCAAGTAGAAATAGTTCACATTTCGTTAGAAGTAGAAGTGTCAATCCTATGAAGTGACAAAATTAGATGTTGGAGCATAATATTTCAAAGCATTGTTTACCAATTGAGGAAACATTTGTTGCATGTGCAAGTTTGAACTACTTTGCATGCATAGGGAATTGACCTACTTTGACAATGTGGTAGAATTATCAAGTTTCTCTATGAACTTGTATGAGTTTACAAGTGTATTCATGGTCAAGAAATCCAACTTCCAATTGGTGTAGACCACTTTTGTTCTTGAGGACTAGATTCTCTCTTTGATGTTTAGATATGCCATAATGATACAAAACTCATTTTTTGTATCCATTGGTAGAGTTCTCATGGCATTGTCATAGTTGTTGTTGCTTCATGTATTGGTCCTCTTGATGTCTCCAAAAATAGTATTTTTCATGCATCCCCTATATGAAGTTGTCGCTCATGATCATTGACTCACTACACTCTTCACATTGTTCATTGTGAGATTCCCAACAACCTTTGGTGGTCAAATACATTTTCATGGGTGTGAGCTTTATCTTATCTGCATCAAAGTATTCATGTAGAGCATTATAGAGGGATTTTGCATCAAAGTCCCCTTCAAAAAATGGGATGTTGTAGTCGACCTTGACCTTGAAGGTGTTTTGACCTCCAAATGAACTTGATTCATACTCAAATACTATAAGTGTTGTCTTGAGCACTACACTATTATTTTGAATGGACCTGTGCACTATCTTAGTTTTTCTTAGCATCGATTTTGAATATATTCATCAATCATGTTCTACACATTGATATTGCTTGTTGTGGTTAAACTCATTGAATTTCCCCTTACCATATTTAGATGTGTTGAGTGTATAAAAGTGTGATTTGGGGGAGTTGGATCAATCCCATGCCTTTGGTACTCTAAGCATGTTTAAACAAACATGATTCACTTTTCTCAATTTGCTAAACCTGAGAAGCACAAGACAAAAAAAATTGGTCGAGTCTCCATAGTCAATTGTTGTTTTAGGGATGTTTGAAACTTTGATACCATTGATTTGACTTTGACCAAGATAGGGTCGGGTCACCCTGGTGTGCACTCCCTTCAACCTATGGAAATATTAATCAAGAATATGACTTATGTCATGTTAAATTACTACAACCATGGTAGTTGCAACACAACACAAAAGATGGTGAATTGTTGTAAATAACTAGTTGAAGCAAAAGCATTTTAACAACAAGGGAGAAATAGCGATTTAATGATGGAGGAATGCATTGATAATTAGTTGTAGTAAACTAAAATCTATTACAAAGTATGTTAATGTTTCTTGAGAGATTAAGTGTGATGCAGATTAATACAAAAAACAAGTACAATGAATAACATAGAGACAAGCTTAATTAATAGATAAAATGAGTAGTGCATAAAAGCTTGACCCAATTATACATGTATCCCATAACAAAAGAATGAGCTACAAAGAATGGCACAAATCTAAGCAATGTGAGGAATCATTGTGACTCAACATAGTGACGATAGTGGTGTATGAGATGGATCTTTTGTATGATCACAATGTGAAACTTTGCGGATACACAACATGATACACCATATGATGGTTTACAAATGGGATTGATAATGAATATACAAACTAAAATATAAGATTTCCATCTAATGAGGTAGTTATAAAGTCAACTTGCTTCGCAACAAATTGTTGTGATGTCTAGAAATCCATGGGATGTTTCTAAGTTGATCACTAAAGTTGGTGTAGACTCTATCATTTTGATCACTTTGAATGGAAGGGGTGTTGGGATTCCTAATGATGAGATTATGATGATGTGGTAGAAAAATCCAAAGTTGGGGAGGTGTGGTTGGATGTGTGATGGTTTCTCAATGGTGCCATGAAGATCGTTTCTTGATGTAAGATTGATGGCACGCTAGGGACAAGCCATAGGTCATAACTACATTAGAAGGGGTTAATGCGACAAGGAAGAAGAGTTGTTTGCAAATGAAATTATGGAAAAACCAAACAAGAGTGCACTTTGGTCAAATTAAAGGATAAAAATGCTTTGTCACGGACCAAAATCACACTAAGGGACTCATTTTAGTCCTCAAAATTTCCCCTAATTAGTAGGATAACATAATAACATTTTGGTTTCTCAAACTTTCCCTAATTAATTAGGTTGGGACTATTCTAGTTTTGGATTTCACTATGGTGGGTGGTGTTAGCATTGATAGTCACCCTCAGATTGCAGAAGGATGAGCCCAATACCCATCAGAGTTTTTGGTGGATGTTGGTTTTAAATGAGTAGAGGTCAATCGGAAAAACTCAATATATGAATGATGTTCGGCACAGAACTAGAAAAGAAATGCACAGGGAAGTGAGGGCCACAACTAACTTCAGTCAGTGAATTGAGTTTAAGTGTGAGTATAGGGAAGACTTAGTAAGAAAGGTGGACAAGAGTGTTATGGGCATTAGGCCTTCAAGTACCTTGGATATGAAAAACTCAGACTCAAGATCACTCTTAAGCTCAAGCTTCAGACACTGAAATATGTCCAAACAACATAGTCACAATAGCACAATGATCAAACCTACATCACCATGCAGCTACAACAACTCGACTGGATCCTCCATGCTCGTGCCATTCAATGTAAGAGGGAAAAAGATCACAAGGAAGCTAACTAAAACTGGTCATGATACCGCTGCAATCAAACCTACATTACAATAGCATAACAACCCTCGACTGGATCCTCCATGCCCGAGTGTTTTAGCATAGTTTTTACAAAGAGATGAAAAGAGGTTGACTTCTATTAATATGAAAGTCTCAAATATTATACATAACCAAAGAACAATTCTGGCTTCAAAACATTACAAAATAGGGAGCTCTGCTCAACCAATTGACGACCTTAACAAAATATAAAAACTATCTATTATACTCAGAACAATCCCCGACTATCAAGAGTGTGATCTGATCACTACAATCAAAGATTTGCGTCGACGACTTCTTCTGTCATACCAAAAGTGCGTTCCTTTGTCAGATGCGATCTAATATTAGCATGGGCCTGCAGAGAAATACGCTTGCAGGGGTACCACGGGCTGACAGTTCAGTCCCCACGATCGGGCCTTCCATGCCTTCCATTTATGGGGTGAGCCGAGGTTTCAACCACCAAACCTACCTTCCATTAATTGTTTTTCCTTGGAGATTGAACAAGACTTAATGCTCAGGGGTGCGACCACTTGCTTCTCTCGGATAGGATTCCATATAAACATGTAATTGTCGGGTTGCTCAGAGGTGGTTTGGGTTCAGACTGCTTTTGGGCCCGCAATCCATCACATTTCGCCACGTAGTATTTTTTCCATACCATGGTTTCCATTGCAGAACCGCTCAAGAAAAATATCGCCCGAGCATGTTCCGTCCTCGCAATAGACTGTGGCTACTGATCTGGTCACGATCTAAGATCTAGGTGCACCGGCTAGATTTGGCACCACCACCAAGCTTACTCACCCACCAACTTTAGGATCTGCCAAAAGTGTGCTTTGGGGTGGGGCGCTACTTTTGGAGCTGAATAATAACACCTCCTGGAGGATGATCTGATGTGGAGGCCAGATGTCACCATGTCGATGTGTCGCGGATGGAGAGGTAACATGTGTCACTTGAAAACAAGTTGGATGCGTGTCTGATAATACTTGAAAAGAGGGCCATGTGTCAAAACCATAAGGGTGTCACCTGTCTGTGCTAAAAGTCGACATGCATTTGGCACTCCAGGGCTTGGGGGCTAGCTCTTGTTTACCTATTGTGCTTTTACCCGAAGCTATGGATTTGGCGACACGTGGCTCTTTGAATTGGACGACCGAGATCCACTCTGAGTCTCTGGGCTCTGGGAGAATCAAAAATCAAACCTGGGCTTCCAAGTGCTTTTACTCGGAGCCATGGATTTGATGACGTGTGTCTTCTTGAATGGATGATCGAGATCCACTTCGGGTCTTCGGGCTCTGGGAGAATCAAAACTCAAACTTATTTTTCCTTCCGTGTTTTCACCTGGAGCTATGGATTTGATGACACATGGCTATTGTTGATCAACAACTCAGATTCACTTCAGGCACTTTGGGCCTTCGGGACCTTGGGGAGGCACTGTCGCTAAGATCAACGACTCCCTGCTGATTTTGAGATCAATGGTCCACGGTTGCTTTGGGATTTCGGTCTTAGGCTCTCCGGAAGTTTTATGCACTTCTAACTTTGAAACTCCTGAAGCTCATTTCTCTAAACACTTGGATCTGATGCCACCTGTCCCCCTCGATATCAACGGCTCATGCTCACTCTGGGCCTCTGGTATTTGGACCTTCTACTTTGGTGCTATAATTCACGTGACTTTGAACTTCCGAATGCCAGTGAGTCATTGATTCGAACTGCTCCTGGACTCTCCCCCACTGAAAGATTAAAATTGTGTGTTGCTTTTAAGCTCGAAATGGGCTTCTTTGTATGTCGCCCTTTGTGTCCATGTTTGCGGCCTGCATAATCAAGAATCTGGACGACTGGCTGTGGGCTGGGAAAACAAGGAGACCAGTGACTGAAAAAGGAGGCAAGTGTTCATCCTTTGGGGAGAACAGAGGGGCTTGGGGCTGAGACTCCTTTTAGGTAGGACATTTAAGGGAAACCAGGGTGCACAAACGAACAAGGGCACACAAAAGATGAATTTACATGCCGAAAGGGGACAAACATAAGACTTGTCGATTCGAAAAGGATAGAGATAGGGAAAAACCACAAACCCATAAGACTTGTCGATTCGAAAAGGATAGAGACTTAGGTACAAACCACGAACCCACAAGACTCTGACAAGTTCATGTGATAACATTTGGCTCCACAGGGGATGGCATGCTCCCTGTTAGCTACCAAGAATGCTCATTTTCAGTGCCTTAGTTGTTGAGCTATGGAGTCTCTTATTGAAAACGAAAAAATAAAAAGGGAGTGGCATTTACAATGGGGAACGTTGGTCACGGCCTAAACAAAAAATTTCTTGAGAAAATGCCCATTGACAGGGCCACCCAAAACCTCGGAATCCTCCATGTTTTGTAATTCATAAGTGTTGTTCGGAAAAACCTTAGAAATCTTGAAGGGGCCAATCCATAAGGCTTCAAATTTACCACCTTTTCCCTTGTCTTGCTTTGGTGCATCCCATTTGAGCATCGGATCCCCCAACTGGAAATTCTCCTTACTTGCGCTCTTGTCAAAAGCTCATTTTATTTTCTATTGATGGTCTTGTTCTTTGTCAAACAACTGCTCCTTGATCTGCTGCACTTCTACTAGCTGCAGTATCCTCCTGACCATGTCATCGGGTTCTCCTTGGTAGTCCTATAGGAACTTCGCCACAGGAAAAGCAAGTTGAGAAGGAAAGATTGCCTCAACGTCGTACACTAGTTGGAAAGGAGAAATGCCCAGTGATCTTTTTGTGGTAACTATGTCAGCCCACAATGCAAACTTCAGCTTTGAATCTCAGGATTTCTTGTTATTTTCTAACAACTTCTTGATTATCTTTATGAGGCTCTTGTTAGAAGACTATGCTAATCCATTTCCCTGAGGGTAGTAGGGAGTAGAGTGGACTAGTGTGATCCCATACTGCTCACAGAAATTACTTAATGGCTCATCTATGAAAGAGGCGGCATTGTCTATAACGATCATGTTTGGATAGCCAAATCTGGACATGATGTCTTCAAGGAAACTTATGATTACTTTATGAGAGGCACTCCTTGTGGGGATGGCTTCTATCCATTTGGTAAAATAATCAGTGGCAATCAAAATCCACCTGTGCTGGCCACTTGAGGTCGGGTGGATTTATCCAATGAAGTCAAGACCCCACTACTGAAAAGAACCAGAAACCACTACAGGCTTCAAAGGCAACGATTTGAGTTGTTTTTTTCCAGCAAACTTTTGACACTTGGAACATGCTCTGGTATTTTCACCAACATCAGTAAAAAGACTGGGCCAGAAATACCCATCTCTGAGGATCTTATACGCTGTGGTCCTTCAAAAATGATGTCCCCCACATGAGCTATCATGAAAATCAATCATTGTCCTTTGGGCTTCTTGTGGGTCCAGACGTCTCAACAGAACTCCTAGAGGGTCCTTCCAGTACAACACCTGATCAATGATACAATACTTGAATGCTTTGAGTTTCAAAGATCTCACCTTGTTTTTGTCCAAACCATCAGGAGGCCTCAACTTCTGTAGAAAGTATATGATATCTCTATACCAAGGGCATCATGATAAGTTGGGACTGTCATGAGAGTCTTCACCAGCAATATCAACTTGCTGATTTTCTGAGTTTATATTCATGAAATTAACCCCCAATGCCTCACAATTTGATTCAGCCAGTAACCTAGCTAAACCTTGACCTTTCACCAACCTGGTGGGTTTGATTTCTAGGTCAAACTCTAGAATCTTGGCGATCCACTTGCTTATTTTCCCATCTATATCGAGTTGGATCAGTATCCCCTTTACTAAAGTCGAGGGGACATACGCAATAATTTTTTAGTGCAGAATATAGATTCTGAAAGCCTTGATGGATTTAACCAAAGCATAAGCCTACTTTTCCATGATATCATATCTCATTTATGCATCTCTCAGTGCTCTGCTAAAAAAGGAAATAGGTTGTTCCAACCCATCTAAATTTCTTTGTAGCAAAATAGCAGCTAATGTATCTGATGAAACGAAGGAAAATATTAGAAATTCCTTGGAATAGTCTGGGATGATGATCATCGGTGCTTCAGTCAACGCCCTCTTGATTTGGTTGAAAGAATTTTTGGACTCAGCAGTCCATTTCACTTCATTCCCCTTTCTGAGCATGGTTGTAATGTATTTAACCAACTCAGCAAAATTAGAAATGAATCTCCTCGGAAAGTTGATTTTACCCAAGAAAGACTGAACCTCTTTCCTGGTTCTGGGAAAATACAAGGACTGGATGGCCTCTACTCAACTTGGATCAATTTTCACCCCTTCAGCTGACACAATATGCCCTGACAATTTTCCCTCTTGCATGGAAAACAAATATTTCTTAGGATTGAGCGAAAGGCCAAACCTTCGACACTTCAAGAAGACTTTCCTCAGATGATAACAATGCTCTTTATCAAACCTAGAGAAAACTGTAATGTCATCCAGATAAATGACTACAAATTTGTCCTTTTCCCCTATGAAAGCGATGTCCATGACTCGATGGAAGGTTGCTCCTGCATTCATCAACCCAAAGGGAATTTTAGCATGCATGAATGTGCCCCAAGGAGTTGTGAAAGTTGTCTTCTCTCTATCTTCAGGCAAGACAGAGATCTGATTGTACCTGGAGAAACCATCGACCATAGACAACCTGGACGAACCAATCACTCTCTGTAAGATGTGCTCCATTTTCGACAAGGGGTAGTTATCTTTCTTGGAGCTCATGTTCAAATTTCTGAAATCAACACACAACATGATTTCCCCATTCTTCTTCCTCACGGGCACCAAATTAGCTACCCACTCTGAAAATTTCAAAGGGATGATTATTTGCGCATCCAACAACTTCTTGACCTCTTTTTCTATAATCGGCAGTAGCATTGGATTTATCTATCTGAGTTTCTGCTTGAAAGGTTTGACATCCTCTTTCAAAGGGATTTTGTGTTCAATGATGTTGGTGTCATATGTTCTCAAGTCCCCGTATGTCCAAGCAAACACATCATCGAACTCCTTCAAGAGTCTGACATACTCAGCCCTTTGTTCTTTTGACAAGATGCTAGACAATTTGACCCATTTGGGATCCTCCTCAGTTCCTAGATTGCATTCAATCACACCAGCCTCTTCAGTTGATCCTTCAACCTTTACAACAACATCATTTCTGTCAAACAATCTCTCCAAAGGGACAAGCCCCTTTGGAATATGGTTGCTAGGCAACTGAACAATATGATGGTTAGCAATCTTATTCATAAAAACATCAACATGAGGGATTTATTCATACTCCTGATCCTGATCAATATGCATATCATAAAATTCATCCACAGTCTCAAGGAAATTCTTAATCTCAATATCATCCTCGAAGACCTTCCAATGTTTGACATTGTTGGGGATAGAGGGTATGTATTTTACCTCCACCTCATACTTGAGTTTTGGGGGAAAAGGGACCTTGAAATTACTTGTTGAGACTGCCAAGGAATATTCCATAGAGTTCTCCTCCCTTGGAACAAATGAAATATTAAAATCCAAGAAGAAACGGCCAATCATATCCCATACTTCATTTCTATAGGCCCTTAACCTCGGGTCCTTAGCCTGATACATATTTCTAACTTGATGAACAATCAACTCAGCGTCTCCAAACACTTCTAGTTCCTCAATTTTCATGTCTTTGGTAGCTCTCAAACCCAAGACAAGAGCTTCATATTCTGCCATGTTTTTTTTTGTTTCAAATTCCAACTTGCAGGACAAAGATATGGTCTCTTGGGTGGGGGAAATAAAAACTACTCCTGCACCAGCACTTTCCTTAGAAGAGGCTCCATCAAAAAACATTTTCCACATGGAGGTCTTGGGGGGAGGCTCTTTGCAAAATGTAATAGGCTACTTTCTGATTTCAAAAGGAGGCTGAGGAACATCAGAGAGATGCAAAATACTGGTTCCTAAATCAGTATCGACTGAGAAAATGGGGTGGTTGATGGGATTGGCCTCATCACTGATAATGTAGGCAAGTTGTGCTTCTCTATAAAGCCTTCTATGTTCCCCTCCAAATACAAGGATGGTGGCATATGACAGATCCATCTGCAAAGTTACCCCTAGTCTTTTGATCCATGATTTAGAAAAGAGCATCCCGAACTTAGGGGGGACATCAACTGCCACTATGTCCATGACCACACTCTTCATTGGAAATTGAAACAAGGAGACAACCAAGTCCTTAATAATCCTGAGGCATTTCACCTTCCTGGAAGCGAATGAATACAGGTCATGGTAGGTTTTTGTAACCTCCAACCCAAGCTCATCCATGACTATTTTAGGCATGAGATCATGAGATGCCCCTGAATCCATCAAGCAATTGTGTAGCACCTTATCATGGATGTTCAATGAAGTGTATAAAGGAGGTGATGAATCATCTCTATCCTCCACCAAAGGTCCCAGTATGACAACAGGCTTTTCATCTTGGAGATTGACTGAGTCTGTGTGATGAGATGAAGGTTCGGGCTGCAATATTTTGGAGAGGCACCTTTTGAATCCCTCGTGCTCGACTAACTCTGAAAGAGGTACATGTATCCTAATATTTTGAATCTCATGCTCAAATATGAAAGAGGGGGGAGACTTCAAAATCTCCTTCACTTTTGGAATTGGGATTTTGACCACTGGTGGGGGTTTTGCCTCCTTTTCTTTAACGCCATCTGCTACAATTTTTACAGGCTTCTCTGCTCTAGTAGGCTGATCAGAAATATCCAGCTTCCCTTCTTTTTTCTTTGACCTTAGGCTATATCTATTGGGATTATGGTTGGTCTTTTCCCCCTTGCTCAGCTCATTTAGTTAGCTATCCATGAGAGACTCCTTGTATGCAGATTGGGTCAGATGAGGAAATGAGGAAGTGTCTCCAAGACAATGGATTTCAAGATCAACATCTTCTTCCTATCCTTCCTCGTCAGTAACAAGGTTATTTTGGAGAGGAGCTTGAATTCTTTGATCATCTCTGTCCCTGTTTCTTTGGTCTCTTTGGATGATCTGAGGGGCATTGTTTGGTCTTTTGAAACTACCCCTACTATCAGGATTTTGAAAATTCCTATAGCTCTTCCTTCCTTCCAATTCCCACCTTTCCATTTTAGCAGAAAGTGATTTTAGTAGCTTGGTAATTTCATCCATTTGAGGGGGGACAGTAGAGGAACTAGAAGTTGAAGCCTCAAACCTACCCTTTCTTCTTTCTCTATCATCCTTAATCATAAGCTTGTCAACTACCAAAATATTGGATTCTACTTCAAGGGATGCATCTTGCATATGAGCCAAGGAGGTGGCTCTTCTTTCTCTCAACAGGAGGCAAAACTTAGGGTCGAAATCACTAGCACAAGTCATCTTGACAGAGTTTTCTGTAGGCTTAACTTCAGTGGGAATCTTTTTATACATCTTATTAAATATCTTCGAGAAGTCTGAAACAACTTCCCCCTCTTCTCTCTTAAGTGCCCCAAATTATGTAACATAATAAAGGAGATCTTTTTTATTCCCCCAATGTCGCAAGAATGAATCGTCCAGAGCAACAATCCCATCGATAGATCTAGGAGGAAAGTCCTTAAACCAATCCCTGGCATCACCATCAAGGCTCTCTACAAAAACTCTCATCCACACATATTCATTTTCGATGGCCTGAATCTCTGCAAATCTATAAAAGGATGCAAGGTGCTCTTCTGCAGTCACGTCTCCCTCCCCTGTGAACTGGGGCATGTATTTAAGGTAGTCTGTGGCTGGGAGATAATTCATAGGCTAAGGTGAAACTAGAGGGTCATATCTAGCAGCCAATATCTCAGCCATCCAGTTCCTAGGAGGATTACCACCCGCCATTGGGATGTGAACTAGAGGAGAACCAGGGGAAGATGGGATTTGAACATGTGAGACTGGGGTTGTGTTTCTAGGAGAAAAAGGAAAAGGATGTGCATTATGAGATAAATATGAGGGGCTAGAGGTAACAGAGGTTTCCCCTTCTATAACTGCAACAATTCTAATAGGAGGAGGAGTAGTAAAGTCTGGAGTAGGAAATTCTTCTAAGGTCAAAGCTCTCTCCTTCCACTTCACATCTTCATGGGAGAAAGGGGTGTCAAATATCCTTCCTTCCAAACCAAGAATAGGAGGGGAGAAATCGACAGGAAAACTCCCAAAACTTAAATTTCTTGAAACTCCGACAATTTGTATAATAGGAGAATCAAAAACAGTTATTGGAGTTGGTAAAGAGGGATTATGAAAATTATCATAAAAACTTGGTACAACAGTGGAGATACCTTTTTTAGAGGTCTTTCCCTTTCTGATAATTTCCTCTAGGTCAACTTCAGACGTTTCTAGAGGCAGCAATGAAGTGGACCTCGTGTGTCTGCCTTTAGGAGCCAGAACTGAAACAGTGGAGTCACCATATGTAAGTTGCAATCTTTAATGGTTTTGATATCTGATGCACCTTTAGAATCTGAAGCTCTTTGTTGTTCTATCTCAGGGAAATGTCTTCAATTCTTTCCTCGACAACGACACCAAGAATGTTAGCGCTGATAGTCACCCTTAGATTGCGGAAGGATGAGCCTAGTGCCCATCATAGTTTTTGGTGGATGTTGGTTTTATATGAGTGGAGGACAATGGACAAATCTCAATATATGAATGATGTTCGACACAGAACTGGACAAGAAATGCACAGGGAAGTGAGGGCCACAACTAATTTTAGTCAGTGAATTGATTTTAAGTGTGAGTAGAGGGAAGACTTAGTAAGAAAGGTGGACAAGACTACTATGGGAATCAGGCCTTCAAGTAGCTTGGAGAAGAAAAACTCAGACTGAAGAACACTCTTAAGCTCAAGCTTCAGACACTAAAATAGGTCCAAACAACATAGTCACAACAACACAATGATCAAACCTTCATCACCATGCAGCTATAGCAACTCGACTGGATCCTCCATGCCCGAGCCATTCATTGTATGAGGGAAAAAGATCACAAGGAAGCTAACTAAAACTGGTCACGATACCGCTGCAATCAAACCTACATTACAACAACATAACAACCCTCGACTAGATCCTCCATGCCCGAGTGTTTTAGCACAGTTTTTACAAAGAGATGAAAAGAGGCTGACTTCTATTAATCTGAAAGTCTCAAATCTTATACATAACCAGAGAACAATTATGGCTTCAAAACATTACAAAATAGGGAACTCTGCTCAACCAGTTGACGACCTTAACAAAAAATAAAAACTATATATTATACTCAGAACAATCCCCGACTATCAGGAGTGTGATCTGATCACTACAATCAAATATTTGCGTCAGCGACTTCTTCTGTTAGGCTGAAAGTGTGTTCCTCTGTCAGATGCGAGCTAAGATCAGCATGGGTCTGCAGGGAAATACGCTCGCAGGGGTACCATGGGCTGACGGTTCAGTCCCCATGGTTGTGCCTTCCATGCCTTCCATTTATGGGGTGAGTCGAGGTTTCAACCACCAAACCTACCTTCCATTAACTGATTTTCCTTGGAGATTGAACAAGACTTAATGCTCAGGGGAACGACCACTTGCTTCTCTCGAATAGGATGCCATATAAACATGTAATTGTGGGGCCGCTCAGAGGTGGTTTGGGTTCAGACTACTTTTGGGCCCACAATCCATCACATTTCACCACGTAGTATTTTCTCCATACCATGGTTTCTATTGTGGGACCGCTCAAGAAAAATATCACCCAAGCATGTTGCATCCCCGCAATAGACTGTGGTTGTTGATTTGGTCACAATCTGAGATCTGGGTGCATCAGCTAGATTTGGCACCACCGCTAAGATTACTCACCCACCAACTTTAGGGTCTACCAAAAGTGTGTTTTGGGGTGGGGCGCTACCTTTTGCGCTGAACAATAACACCTCCTGGAGGATGATCTGATGTGGAGGCCAGACCATGTCGATGTGTCGCGGATGGAGAGGTAACATGTGTCACTTGAAAACAAGTTGGAAGTGTGTCTGAGAATACTTGAAAAGAGGGCCATGTGTCAAAACCATAAGGGTGTCACTTGTCTCTGTTGATAGTCAACATGCATTTGGCACTCCAGGGCTTGGGGGCTAGCTCCTATTTACATGTTGTGCTTTTACCCGGAGCTATGGATCTGGTGACACGTGGCTCTTTGAATTGGACGGTCGAGATCCACTCCGGGTCTCCGGGCTCCGGGAGAATCAAAACTCAAACCTGGGCTTCCAAGTGCTTTTACTTGGAGCCATGGATCTGATGACGCGTGTCTTCTTGAATGGATGACCGAGATCCACTCCGGGTCTCCGTCTCCGGGAGAATCAAAACTCAAACTTATTTTTCCTTCTGTGTTTTCACCCAGAGCTATGGATCTAACGACAAGTGGCTATTATTGATCAATGACTCAGACTCAATTCGGGACTTCGGGCACTTCATGCCTTCGGGACCTTGGGGAGGAACTTTCGCTAAGATCAATGAATCCCTGTTGATTTTGAGATCAATGGTCCACGATTGCTTCGGGAGTTCGGGCTTCGACTCTCCGGAATTTTTATGCACTTCTCACTTTGAAACTCCCAAAGCTCATTTCTTCGAACACTTGGATCGGATTCCACCTGTCCCCCTCAATATCAACGGTTCATACTCGCTCCGAGCCTCCGGTCTTTGGACCTTCTTCTCTAGCACTATACTAAGCGTGACTTTGAACTTCCAAATGCCCGTGATTCATTGATTCGAACTGCTCTTGGAAGCTCCCCCGCTGAAAGATTAAAATTGCTTATTGCTTTTAAGCCCAAAATGGGTTGCTTTTTATGTCTCTCTTTGTGTCCATGGTTCTGGCCTGCACGATCAAGAATCTGGACGACTTGTTGTGGGATTGGAAAATAAGGAGACCAATGACTGAAAAAGGAGACGAGTGTTCATCCTTTGGGAAGAATAGAGGGGCTTGGGGCCGAGACTCCTTTCGGATAGGACATTTAGGGGAAACCAGGGTGCACAAATGAACAAGGGCACACAAAAGACGACTTTACATGCCAAAAGGGGACAAACTTAAGACTTGTCGATTCGAAAAGGATAGAGACAGGGAAAAATTACAGACTTAGGTAGAAACCACGAACCCACAAGACTCTGACAAGTTCATGTGATAACATGTGGGAAGTAAGCTATAAGAAAGAGTTCATCCCTAGCATAAAGGGTTATTGTCATCATTCAAAAGGAGGAAAAATGGTAGCTCGAGAAGAACTTGTCCATAATTCCTTTAAAATTGGAGATTTAAGAACTTGTCTAGTCATTCAATTGTATACAAAAGGGTTGACAAAACAATCTACTACCTAACACAACCAACAACTCGTCCATAGAGTTATTTTGGCATCAACTATTTCTGGATCTACACAACTCTACATATAGCTTGGATTTCACCATAAATAGCAGATCATCTTATTTTGTGAGACACATTGATTATCTCCAACTAAAATTTGATGGCATGCACTCTCACTTTTAAATTTTCATTTTCCTTATTTTGTTTGCTCTCATTGAATTTTCTATTGAAGTTTGTGATTGGTATAGAAAATGTTTGCTATTATATTAAATATATTGTTTTCCTATGTTGTTTTTCCCTTTGCATTGTTATGTATTTAGTTACCAAACTTTGGCTTTCTTGTCCCCTATTCAACATGCTTAATTCTGAATTTGGTCTGCCCTAACTTTTCATTTTGTACAAGAAACTATATTCCTTATTTTCACAACAAAAAATAAAAAAGTAGCGCATGCCTTCACTCAACCCTCAAATGGGATGGAATATAAAGGTTAAATTGAGTGGATACAATCTATCTTCAACAAAATGGTAGCTATGTATGGTTGGTATTTGATATTATTACTTTCATAAGTTTTATTTATTAAAACAAGAGCAAGTCGAGGTCTACTCAAATACCTTGTCTTAATGGAAAAACTTATCCTACTTTTTCTTTCGTGCATAAATGTCACTTTGGTTTGATTCATGTTTGAGATTTTAGGATAAATGGAATAGATTAATTTTTAATATATCAATATGTTACATATTGAATGTCAATAGCTTCCCTCAAATTTACTTGTTTTCTTCTTCATGCTACTTGAGTTTTCTCTTACAAAAAGGAGAGTCTAAAACTATTTGCTTTAAAGCATATTGTGACAATGAGGTTTGGTAAGGATATGAAAAGTATATACTTTAGTGTAGGTTTGTTTTGGAAATGAAAAAATTCCCTTATTGGTTGCGATGTAATGAGATCTTGTTTTGGCATATATCGTCATTTCAATTGAGATGTAGATTATTTGGTGGGGATTTAAATTAGGATCTGATGCAAGAGTTGTCTGGCTAAGTTAGTGTTGGCAGCCAATTCACTTTTTTCTATTGTCTTATAAGCTGCCTGCACCAATGTTTTGCAAACATCAATTTTTTCGTCGCAATTATTCACAAGAACGACACTTTTGTTTTTGCAACATCTGCACATTTACCTTCGTTTTGTTTTCAAGACTGTAAGCATGAAAACTTAGTCTTTCGAAGTCGCATGAACTGTCATGATCCTTCTTGTCAATATGCATATTGCGCTTACTTTTCACTTATCGTTATGCAGCTAGCAAAACTTTCGAACTATACTCATTGGACATTCTTGTATTGATTGTGTGACTTGGTTTCATTGAGTTTGTAACGCATTGG
>JZKD02S0255944.1:140243-164515 GCA_000966675.3 Picea glauca | reverse complement strand
ATTTCAATGATTCGTTTTCAAATAGCTATTGGATTTTAATTAAATTTAATTCTTTGAAAGATTTTCAATTGATTTTAATGCTGATTCTGTGTCTTATTTAGACCAGCTACAGAATTGCAAGATTCTGTAGCTAGTCTATAGAATTAGATTTTTATCATTTTATTAATAAAAGATCCTTCTAACTTGTCCATTTTTTACCCTTTTCAGGTAAATTCGAATTTCATGAGACATGCTGGACAGTCTAGGGGATATTTGTGTGTTTTAGTTTTATTTTAGGTTCCTAGTTTAGTTAAACTTGGGATATCTTCCTAGGTTTTATGTAAACGGTTTTTGATAACTTCCACAGGGAGGTTTTACCCTGTGGAAAACCTTTAAATACTTATTATTTTTGTAATAAGGATCATCCTCACTTGTGGGAGAACCAGGCTATGGATTTCTAATACAAACTGAGACAGAAATTGATGTTCTGCTACATCTTTCGCTTTCATAATATCAATCTTTTGTTTTAAGTTTATGCATGTCATTAGCAATTGATTATAAACTACTTTAGCTATCATAGTCTTTTGCAGAATGATGTGATTTAATTAATATGATCCATGTCTGATTTCTTTCATTACTTTAAAAAAAATACAGCAATTACTTAGTTCAGTTAATGAATGACAGATTTCTCTTCTTCATCAATTGAATTATGTTGTATAAGTCTTTGCATACGGATTTATCTAACTGTGGAGATTTATAAATCATATGATTGTTGTGATTTTTATGTCTTGTTTGTCCTATAATCATACTTGAAGAGCACTGTAGCTATCGTTTACGAGAAGCTCCTGGATAATTCGGTGCGGGTTTCCTCCCTCCGATCAGCTAGCACAATCATCATACATAGGGCAAATCTGGAGCGTTTTTCCATGTCAGTTTGTAATTTAATTTTGTGAGTTTGTTTAGTATAATTCCAGTAGTTTAGTTAGATATATGTTTAGTTAGATTTGTATTTAGAATTAGTATATTAGTTGTTTAGTTTAGTTAGTTTTTGTTTTATTTCTTGTTCATAAAATTTATAAAATCAACAAAAAATATCTTTCTCAGTCTTAGGGCAGAATATAAATGAGTTTTTTCAGGTTTCATTTAAATCTGTAAATTGTAGATATTGTACATTTTGTGAATAGGATTTATTTCTGTTAGTAGTTAGATAGTTAATTAGTTAGAGTTAGTATAGTGTTAGTTAGTAGATTGTATATAGAATAGTTAGATTAATTTAGTTTGTTTTATAATTAGTTTTAGTTAGATTAGTTTATTAGTGTGTTTTATTTCCTTTTTAGTTAGATTAGTTTAGTTTGTTTTAATAGTTAGTTTTAGTTAGATTAGTTTAGTTTGTTTTAATTGTTATTGTTAGTTAGATTAGATAATTTAGAGTATTTTTTCTTTTTTGTTTTCTTAGGACTTAGATCGGCTAACGGAGCCGCTAAACCCGTCAGGGTGGTTCATTCCAAACAGCTTGGGTTATTAGACAACCCCGGACCGGTTCCACTCTCTCAGTTGACGGATGGTCGATTTCGCCCGTCAACAGTTAGGGAGGGAGGCAATGGAAAATGGTGACATACTCTTGTCATAGACACAAGAGCCATCACCCAACCTATCACCGTCACAAAAACAAATCATGGGGCTTTGTAGAACACGCATTAAACTCCAAAATCCATTGTTTCACTTGTCTTAGGCTATGGTCAGCTCCACAATTCAAACCAAAAAGCTATACAAAAAGATAAAGACTTGGAATTCAAAGAGAATCAAAGAAAGTGAAAGGGTTTTCCCATCAAACTGGAAAAACTTCAACCTCTTATCAAGCCCATGAGTGAGTAGTAGTTGCCCATTTTGCTAAAAACCCTACATAATATGCACTTTGATCAAGCAATATTTTTTCTTGCTTCTAACAACAAGATCATCATTTATCCTTAATATGCCATACGTGGATCTAGAAAAACCCTTACTAACCCTAAACTCATTTTCAAGTTCTGAATCTGAATCAAAATCGAACCCAAACTCCTTGTTCTTCCTATCCATGTTTACCCATTTCGTAGTGAGTTTAGTTTAGAATGATGTGACCTTAGCCTATTGACATAATCAATTCCTAAAATCAAATCCTCTAATTCATTACTTCTTAGTTTTCTTGAACCATTTACTATGGTGATATCCACATTTGTCTTGACATCTTCTTTTTCAAACCAAGCTTGGTTTTTCCAAATCCCTCTTCACTTTGCAACTTCAAATTTTGTTCTTCATATGCATTTATTTGGGAATGTGGTTTTTTGTCTATGAACCACGCAACTACCTCCTTACCTTGCATATGAGCAATTGTTGATCATGGATGGTACCAAAGAAAATACTTTCCATTGATTGTTAACCATTTGAAATATTATTTTAAGAAATTATTCATGGATCTTATTCAATGGATACTCTATTAGTTATCCATGAACCATCCAACACACTTCTCTTATCTTCAAAGAATGTATCATCCTAATTCACTTCAGTGTTCCCTTTCCCCCACTTCAAAGACATGTTAGTATATGTACATTGGGTATGACCTTTCAACATCACAAGTTCAACTCTTGCCAAGTTATAACCAACATAATATTTGTACATACATTGGTTATGACCTTCCAACATCATAAGTTCAACCCTTACCAAGTTATAACCAACATAACATTTGTACATTATTGTTGCTCTGTAAAATTAAAATTATTTCAAATATTAAGAGAAGGTAGTATAAACTCATTACAAGTTGTGAAGGTCTATAAGATGCTAACCTTAATCAAGATATCAAACTTCCTACTCACTATTAATCCCCAACCCCTCGAGTATTCGATAACTTGCTATTATATAAATTATTATAATAATTACAAATTTGGGTGACTTAATAACATAGTTTAAGTTATATATAATTTTTAAAGTTTTTTTTTATTATTATTTTAATAAAAAAAGGTGGGTTGTCCACGTAATATTATGAGTAAATGAAAAATTTTAAATTGAGATTGACACAAGCCAAAACACTATGTTACCATTAAATTTGTCACTACAAAGTGTAAAAGTCCCAAGCACCTAACTGGAAACTTGTGTAACTAAGAGGTTGGCCATTGCCACTTCACCAACTTTCTTTTGTGCTTTAGACTAAAGAAAATTAAATCCTAGCCAAGGGGGCTTTCCCTATTGGTTACTAATCTTATTTCTTGTGGTATGGAGTTGGAGTAAAGAGAGCTTAGCAACTTTAAATGAAAAGGAAAAGATGGATTTTAAATGGTTTTGGGGGTTAGGGATTAAAGGGAAACCAATGTCTTATTTAGTTGGGCTATGGAGGTCATGCATGCAACTTTAGAGGGTGGTTCTATGAAGGATTAGGGGCTATAGGCAGCCAAAGTGGCTTTATCTACAACAACCCTAATTTAGGTGTTAGATACTACATATTATGAAGGGAAGGGACTCGTTATGGGAAGCTCCACATCCAAATTTATCTAGGAGTGGCCTTGTTTAAGGAATGGAACTATGTTTTTACTCACTAAGGATGTCTAAGGCATACAATTCCATTCCCTTTAAAAAAATTAACAAGAAGAAAAAGGATTTTTCCTTCTCCAATGTAGCTAGGCAACTCTCTATGGCTCCAAGATCAACTCTTATAATCAAAACCTACAATAAAAATCTCCAATGGTGCTCCTAGAACATGTAGCCACACACAAAAAAGTTCTACATACAAGTATACATAACTTAGACAAATAAAAGATCATGTTTATTCCACAATCTTGGAGCTATCATACTCACAAATTCTTCCATTAATCAATCTCCAATCACAAATGGAGAGAGAAAACCCTTATATAGGTTTTAGCTCAACTCTCACATACAATAAAATAATATTTGTTTTCCTAGATCCACTTTTCTCTCCAAGGAATACAATAAAATAGTAATCTCAACTACTTGCTTACTAAAATAGCAAGAAGTTTGTTGAGATCCTCAATTTCCTCCAATAAAATCTTCTAGGAAACAAATAAAATATTATTCTCATCTCACTGACTCCAATAGACAAGTCAACAATGAATAAAGTAGGAGTTAGTTACAACAACTTTCTAAAGATAGAGACAAGAGATGAGGGCATATGCTTTGTTTGAGGATAGACTAAGCCTATGCTCCAAAAATAGCAAGATAAACATCTACCCACAAGTGTGCCCCTCTAGAAGTGTGTCCACTTGTTTGAAGTAAGCATGTATGAAGTGGAATGACCTCAATAAATAAACATGGGATGTGTAGAAATGATATCCTCTAATCAATCCATAGATATATGTGCAAGTAACCAACCTCATCCACACATGTGGCTAGTAGACAAGGCTGCCTCATGCAATGTGATGTAGAATGAACCATAGATGCTCCATGCGGCACGTGTGTATGATCTAAAGGTAGAAGTGTTGATGGAGGACTAAGTAAATGCCTTGTGAATGTGGATGCCCTCAAAAAATATAGGATAACGTCCTCATCAATTGCATGTAGAAGTGTAAAATTACCCTCCTCATGTGGACATCCATAATATGGCATGGAGATGTGTGCAAGGCGTCCTTAGGTCCTCATCATGGAAATAGACACATCAACAAGTGGAGTGCTCAATTGAAGTGGATTATGAATGCTCAAGCTCCAAGTTATCCAACTCCCAAGAATGTGTACTAAAACCTCCAAGTGGCACATGTGGCTCCAATCATCCATAGAATGAGGTAGATGAGGTGGACCCCAAGGTAGAAGGTTGGTTAGTAACAAATAGACACCATAGTCAAGTGCCAAGACATCAAATGCCAACAACGTCCACATACATGTAACAACTCCTATCTAATAGCCTCAATCCATAAGAAATGATTTCACATGTGTGCAAGCAATGGAAAAATCCATGTAAATGAGGTGTAAATTCACCAAAAAGTGCAACGTCAACCTCAAAACATAATAATGAATCGAATCACTCTAATGGTGGAGTCAAATGTGCAGCAAGGAGTGGGTTGGCCCCTCAGATAAAATCCTAAGATGTTGGAAAACCATGAAGATATAGAGGGATCCCTCGGATTGAGTTCCTATCCTATAGAATATGACTATAAGACCTCAATAAACACCTCAAAGTCCATGGCACTCTCACCAACAATTCCATGTCACCCATCATCATTTGTGTTCTGAAAATCATCTAAAAATTGTGTCAAGTGTTGGAAATCCAAGGGAGAGTGGAGCCCTCCCTAAGATCAATTTCCTAATCCATAAAGAATGAACATAAGAGAAAGATAGACACAAGAAATCCTAGGGCACTTTGTCCAATGAGTGTGATCCATCAACCATGACAAAATGTTGCCTTGAAACCCTAGGTTATTGAGAAATATGCCAAGAAGGTGAGCACTTTAGCAAATTAAGTGTCTATTTGATCAAGTGTTACAATAAAATACCAATAGACACTTAATATGCTTAGTAACTCCATCATAGGTCTGAAACCCATTATCCCTCTATTAAACTATAGCCAATCCCCCTAGGGTGCTCTAAAGTACAACAAAAGAGTGAGCGCTTTGCATGAAAATTATTCTATCTCAACAAGTATTGTTGTAAGAGTACAATAGACACATTAAGAGCTAGGGAGATCCCATTAGAAACTCACATCTTTGTACCATCGTCAAACCCCCCATCGTTCTCTAAAACATGTCCAAGAGGTGAACACTCTACTAGGTTGGTTGTCTATCTAATAAAATATCGCCCTAAGAGTAGAATAGATACCTCACATGTGAGGGTGCTCCATCACAAGTTCATATCTCATCATGCCACCATCAAACCCCATATGGTGCACAAGAACAAGGCAAGAAGGTTAGCAAAATAGTGTAATTGACATATGAAGTACAAGAGCACTCCTCTAGAAGAGTCATGTATCATGTCACCATGAAAACCCTAGTCAAACCCCGCGGGGTGCTCCAAAATGTACTGAGCAGGTGAGAGATCTATGAGATTGCTTATCTCTATTGTCAATAATTATCAATAAAGTACAATAGATGCATAAAATACTAGAGCGCTCTAGCAAAAGAACCATATCCCAACACCATGACCAAGCTTCTAAACAAATAAGCAAGGAAAAGTACCATGAAGCAAGGAACTACACCAACACCAATCTAATCCAATGGCATGAATATAACCAACATCATAACACAACAGTAGGAGCATCATCATCAAGTGATCAAACAACACCAACCAAGACAACCAAGACCATCAACTACATCAGCATCATGGAGAATCATTATGCTCACCCATCCAAAAAGTATTATCCTCAAGAAAAAATAATAAGTGATTATTTGTAGTCCATCGACATCACTGCAAGTTACCCTTGAAATATGTAATTACCACTCATGTCAATATGAGGGATAACACACTCCATCCTTGAGTCAATATCATGAGAGAATGTAAAAAATAGGGAACAGTTTGTACCAGACGCCTCATGTAAGTGTCAAACTCGTACACAAAACCACAAATGGCTTATGCCCAAACATAAAAACACTAAACAACAATCATGTCGATTGTGGAGGAGGTTGGTCATGATCATTAGGGGTCTTTCCATAGCATGTAGTTGGAGGATCAAAATCGACGGGCTCAACAGGATCCCACCCATCAGTGGGGGGATTTGGAGGCTTGGGCTCTTCCGAGATCGTTAATGTTAGCATACATAACTACTTGTCCATCTGCAGGAGTCTAGGTGCCCAACTATCTTCTCTATTCCAACACTCATAATCTCTTCATGTTTCCTTGTGCTAAGGCTTGTTATTGCATAGATTGTAGCTTGGGAAAATCCCAACCCAAACCACAAAGGTGTGACAACTATGGGAGCGTTTACCCACTGTCACCTTAGATAAACACTCCCTTCGCTTTAGTGATGAGGAAATCACCACAAGGGGGGAATCTCAAGTGATCCTAGGGGGTTTGATATGGAAAGTGAAAGGATATGAGAGAATTCCCCTAGAGATCAAAGTTAGGATATGGAGAGAGGCTTGATAAAGAGTCTTGATAGTTGGTGAATTATTTTCCAAAGTTGTGTACCTGAAAAATAGTGTTATCCCTGCTCGAAACAAGACAATAAATGATAAACAAAGCCTTTAACCAGTGAGGAATCAGAAAGAAACCTTGTTGTCCCAAAATTGCAGAAATATGGAAATATATTTTCTGCGGTAAACAATTTATATCATCTGCAAATTATACTACCAAAACCTAGTACAAGATGACATAAACAAAGCTAGCAATGACTAGGTCATTTTCCAATAGTTAGAGAAAGACTTCAATATCATTTAAGGGACTATTAATTAGTGTTATCAGCAAGTGTTGTAACAGCCGTGTGGTTGTATAAAACTATTGCTACAGCAGCAACGTCTAGCTACCAAAATCAACAAACAATCCAGCCAAAAGGTAGCATTCAATCAGTGAAACAATTATGGCAGTTTGTTAGTGACTTTTAGTTGTAGAAAGGCGAACAATAAGTGAAGAAAAGATGATTTTTCAGCAGCCCTAATGGCTGTAGCATTAAATGTATTGTATCAATAAGATTAATTGGCTAAAGAAAACGCCCCTAGGACACGATTAAGCTTGAATCATAAATAATTATTCCCAATAAGAACAATTGCAATATCTCAAAAATTCACGCATACCAATGCAAGAATATTATATCTTCAATGAAAATTAGACTAGTGCTTTATCAATTGGGTTAATGGAGTCTCTTGTGTGTATGGGCTAGGGTTTGTTACTTCTCTAGGGGTGTAAGCCTTTTTACTCCCTAGAGCAAACAAAACCTAGCAAGGTAAATCTACAAGGGTGTATGCCCTTTTACTCCTTGTAACAACCTTTGCAAAGTAGTTATTTTCAATGAAAACAAGATGGATCTTGGTGGAGGGAGTATGCCCTTATACTCCTTCAAATATTTAGACAAATTAGCCTTGAAACAAGAAGAAACAACACAATATGCAGAAATTTCCTTACCAATTTCAAGAGATAACATGAAAAACCCTTCTTTACCAAGAATATTCCATCACAATTGCAAAGAGATAGCACCATGGCCTTCCTTCCAATAGATAAGTAAATAGCACCCATAAAGCATCAAGAGAGAGACATAGCGAATTTCCCAAGGAGGGCTAAAATTTCAGTCAAGCAATATGTAATTCTCAAGTGAGACTTATGTCCAAATGAAATGAAAGTGACCTTTATTTATACAAGGTCACTTAAAACTAATTTGTCCACTTTTCAAAAAGTCAACAACAAATTAGAGAGGTTGCACTTCACTATTTTCCCTTTATAACTTAAAATTACAAAATTACATAAAATAACCCTTTAGAAAGGGTGACGTCATGCCCTAAAAGGGTGACGTAGGTCTCCAAGAGAGATGTTTTGCCTCTTGATGAAGATAGTTGGGACTCCAAATGCCATGTGTCGTGGCATCAAGTGCTCTAGTGCAAGCCATCTCTCTCTCTCTCTCTCTCCATGAAACCACATTGCATCACCATCAAACCATGAAACCCCATCCAAACCCTAGCCTCCATGTGACACCTAGGGCATAGAAGGTGACGTTTTAGGCCTCCAAAGGCTAACATTGAGGTGCAAGGGGCCTCAATGTGATCAGCTCATGGTGTCTAAGTGCCTCCAAAGGAAATGTTCTTCCTCCCAAGCATCCAATGAGAGGGGGCGCATCATCCAACATGTGGGCTTCATGCCCCAATGATTGTCCAAGCAACCTTGTGCCTCCATGAAAAAGCTTTCATTGGGCAAGGCCCTGCAAAGACAAACAAGTACACCCTCCAAGGGTCCACAAGTCACAAGAATCGTGCCAATTAAGCCATATTTAATAAAAGAACCACCCAAACATGTGCATCAAATCCCCCCTTTTCAAAATAAACAAATGCTCCTTATACAACTTGCCAAGTTTAAGTATGGGACGGTTGTCATGGTGCCCTATTGGGTAGATCATTCCCCAAGTCAAGGAGTGTTTCCCAAGAGGCCCCTCTCTAAGTCATGTAAGATAATATGAAGTGGATGGGGATATGAATTTTGGTCATGGGGTTTCTTGACATATAAGGGCTCATATTGTCTCATTTATGGGTACCTTTGTAGAGGGTGTGCTACATCCTCGTGTTCAATGCAACCTTTTTCCCAGCCCTTTATTTTCCATTAATCGATTAAGGTATGAACATTGAGTACTATATGCAAGGGAAAGTAAAGAGTACCACAATTCCACTTGAAGTTAGGAACACATTGAGTGCCATGGAAAGTAAAGACATCACAAATGCATTCCCTCAACAAGCGGAACATTTATTTATGTTTTTTATTTTACAAGTCCTTGATTTTTRGGGAGAAGCATTTCATTGCTCTTAGGACCTTAGGGAGAGCATCTAGAGGATAATTTATTGGCTTTATATTTTTCCAGCTACAAGACTCTGGGCCTTTAGCCCCTTCTTCCCATGAAATGAGGTATAAGCCTTTATTGGGTCAATATGCCTGAAAACCCAAAAGATGAGGAAACAAAAAGGGAAGAAGTATGGAAGGTGATAAGTATGTGTGAGAATGGCACAATGACCCTTCAAGGAGACCCCCTAGCAGTAAACCTTTTCTCAATGGTAACCCACTTGCTAGGAAAATATGTCAACCATTGATCCAGCTGGATATTGGTGGCCACCCACCTATTCCAACTAGCTCCTCTCGTCCATTTATAGTTCAACACGTTCTTTTGTACTTCTTTGTAATTGTGGGTTCTACACTTCTAGGGTTGTTTGAAGCCCTACACATCTTCCAGATGGATACTGGTGGCCTCTCACCTAATCCAACTGGCTTATTTTGTATGTTTTCATGTCAAAACATCTTGTTGTACTTCCAGGGCCATTTTGGAGCCCTAAACAAGATTTTCTGGCTCGCCACAATCAAACTGTAGATGAAGTCAAAGTTTGATGGCGTAATTTTTATTTCTCTGAAAGACCTTTCCAACGAGCTATCACGCGCCTAAAACAGAGGTCGTATGCAAAAGTTACAACCCTAGGAAGTTGAGGTACCAACTTATCCATAGAGGTCCACATGACTTTTGGCGTTTCACCTCCTAGGGTTAGGGTTTTGGATGTCTAGGGTTTTCACATTCATGAGTAATATCAAAAAGGCCTATAGAGCCTCATTGCGATATTTCTGCTCAAACGGATGCGCGTAGCAGCCACATCTCTTCTCAAAGATAGCTACCACCATTCAAGCAAGTGTTTCAGTTCTGCAGTTTTACAATTTCAACCTATTTCATTTATTCAATAGAAGATATTGTTCATTGGATATCTGTGTTATTCTTCATATCTCTGTGTTTATTGTATTCAGTCTGTTAATGAGTTCGTTTCGCTCCAAAATCCGGATCAGTGGTATCAGAGTAGTCTGCTCTTCATTTATTTTTCTTCATGCATGTCCCCGACAAGATATGGGTACAAGAAGTTGGGACTCGAACCAATCGAGTCGTTGCAAGATCGGTCACGTTGAGCCTGACAAAAACCCATGGGAGACGAAAAGAAAGATGATGGAGCAGGAAATCCTTTTAAAATGTTGCTCGAGGAAGCCCTTGTGCAACAAAGGAACGAAATGATGGACAACTTTAAGTAGATTCTTCGGCGACTACCCACGGGAGAAGCATATTCATCAAAAGGCCATGCAACCCCCTTCAAGGTACAGGTAAATTTTGATATTCCATTATTTGAAGGAGTGATCGATGTGGATGTTGTAGATAAATGGTTGAATCTGCTCGAAGGGTATTTCTTGGTCCACAATTTTTTCGATAGTGAAAAGATTACTTTTTCACTCCTCAAGGTCATCCCCCATGTTAAGGACTGATGGGACACTTACTCTAGGAAAAGGGCCATAGAGGAATCTGCAATATTTTTGGTTGCCCCTACATGGGATTCCTTCCGGGATGCCATTAAAGAATAGTACTACCTTGTTGGAAGCTACGAGGACTAGTACACCAGATGGACCACCCTGCCTCAAGAAAGGGACCAGATAGTACCAGATTTCACCAATGTTTTTCATACCCTGCGCACCAAATTGGGTATCAAAGACTCTGAGTAACATCTGGTGCTCAAATGTCGCAAGTGTTTACATAGATACATTCAAATAGAAATGGATTTTTTTCTCATCACCTCATTGGGTACGACTTATAGATACGTTGTCAATATCGTACATAAATTTAAGCAGAAGAGGCGAGAGTTTGGATCTGCAAACTCCTCACAGCTGAAGCAAGGAAAAGGAGACCCCCACCCACACAGCAAGGGACAATGAAAAGATGTCCACTCTCAGGACAACCAGTCCAAGCCGCAACACAAGAAGGGCAATGAGAAGACAAATAAGGACACGTGAAAATGGTGTGAGTACCATAAAATCCCTTGGCACAACACTGAAGAATGCCACTTCAAGCAGTCACTTATGGTCGAGATGAAGGCTTCTGAATCATAGGCTGACTCTGATTCCTAATCAAATCCTGAAGGAGGGAAGTGGATTATCGATGATGAACCCAGTGCCACTGTCGCTACCACCAAAGTCCGACCAAGCAAACCAGAAGAACCAGAGGAAGGGGAACGCCTCTTTCACTCACAGACGTGGGTAAAGGGGGCTCCGTTTCATTTCATTGTTGATAGTGACAGTCAGAAGAACTTGATTTCAATAGAGGTCGTCAAGTAGATGGACCTGCCAATGACACCGCACCTGCAACCCTACACCATCGGTTGGCTTCTCTAAGGAAGAAATATTTGTGTCAGCCAACAATGTCGTATGCCCTACAGAATCAAGCCTTTCAAAGATGAGGTATTGTGTGATATTTCTCCCCTTGAAGTTTGTGATGTTATTTTAGGACAACCATATTTGTGGAAGCATCATGCTATGTATGAATCTAGACCCCGCAGTGTTATTATTACTTTGGGTAGACAATTGTACAGGATACCATACTGCCTACCGCTATTTCTTTAATCTTTGCTAAGAAATGTAGTAAGGTCATTTCACAGACTGGGAAGTTCATCTTCTTGTGATCTCTTCTCATAGTAAGAAGAAGGTCGTTTCCACATACGTGGCCTCTACACAAAGCCTCTCTTTGCAGCAGAAGCAAGTGGACGAGATCGTGGAAGAATACAAAGACATCTTCTCCTCACCCACTGGGGTACCGACACACTGCCAAGTCAAGCATCCAATTGATCTGACCCTCGGTGCACCTCTATCTAATGGACCAGTCTATCATTGCTCACTAATGGAAAATGACGAAATCAGGCGTCAGATCTAAGAGCTTCTTCAAAAGGGGCACATCAAACCCAACTCCTCCCCTTGCGGAAGCACGATTGTACTAGTGCAGAAGAAGGACGGGACTTGGCGACTCTGCATTGATTACAGAGCCTTAAACAAAATCACAGTCAGGAACTAGTGCCGAATTCCTAGGATTGATGACCTTCTTGACCAACTCAATGATGAAAAGTTCTTTAGCAATATTGAACCAAGTGATGTATGGAACCAACCTTCAAATATAAACCAATTGATGTATGGAAGACAACCTTCAAATCTAAAGAAGGTCTCTTCGAATGGTTGGTCATGCCCTTTGGCTTAACAAATGCACCAACCACTTTCATGAGGTTGATGGATGATGTATTGAGACCCTTCACCAACTCTTTTGTGGTGGTATATTTGGATGACATCCTCATCTTCAGCAGAACTTGGGAGGAGCACATGCGACATATTCAACAGGTTTTGAGCACTCTACAGCAACACAAGCTATATGCCAACTTGGAAAAATGGTCTTTTGGCATGAACAGGGTCCAATACTTGGGCTACATTATTGGTGAGCATGGGGTACATATTGATCTAGCTAAGATCCAAGTCATCTGTGACTGGTCAACTCCAAACACAATAACCGAGCTTCAGAGCTTCTTGGGACTTGCCAACTTCTACCGATGGTTCATGTTGGGATTCTCTCATATTGCATGGGCCCTCAGCCAGGTGACTAAGGGCGGTGGCAGGGAAAAGTTCATGTGGGGGAAGGAACAACAACGAGCATTTGATGATCTGAAGCATCACTTGTGCTCAACCCCAATACTCTCCTTTCCCAATTTGCAACAATCATTCGAGATTGAGACTGATGCATCTAACTATGTTGTAGGCATAGTTCTCACTCAGCACGGTCATCCAATGGAATACCATAGTGAGACACTCTCAAATATTGTCCGGAAATACCCCACCTATGAAAAGGAAATGTATTCCATTGTACAAGCCTGTCGTTAATGGAAACATTACATTCTGGGAAAGGGGACTATCATCCACACTGATCACAAGCCTCTGCAGTTCATACAGACACGGGGGAAATTGTAGAACGCCTGCCATTAGAAGTGGTCTAGCTACCTACAACAGTTCCATCTCAACATCAAGTATAAGAGAGGGATCTCAAATCGTGTCATTGACTGCCTCAGTCGACCTCCTGTGGCTGCACTCACCACTGTGCTCCATTCCTGTGGAAATGAGGCATCTTAGTGGACCCAACTTTATCAGTAAGATCCATACTTTTCCACCACCTATCATCTCTTGGGTATAGGTGCAACTGTCACCGATTTTCACATTCGAGACAGACTATTATGCCATCTAGGCCATCTCTGTGTTCCTACAAGTGAGCGTACAAAGATGATTTGGGAAGCCCACTACAGTTGGATGGCATGACATTTTGGCATGGATAAAATTGTGGTTGTTCTTCAGAAACATTTTTATTGGCCAAAACTTCGATAGGATGTTAGCAAGTATATCACATCTTTCACTGCTTGTGCCATTGCCAAGCCATCCATCAAGAGGCAAGGCTTATACACCCCTCTTCCTACTCCTGATAAGCCTTGGGAATCTATATTAATGGATTACATGTCTGGCCTTTCGTCCACCAAGAAAGGCAATGACTGCGTGTTTGTGGTCGTTGATCGGTTTTCAAAGATGGCCCTCCTCACAGCTTGCAAGAAGAATATCACAGCGATAGATACTGCCAAGCTCTTCTTCGAACGCGTGTGGCTCCATTTTGGGATACCATAGACCATCATCTCTGACCAGGACAATAGGTTCCTCAACACATTTTGTTTGAGTCTCTGGTCATTGTTGGACACCAAGCTCACTAAATCCACTGCTTTCCACCCCCACACAAAGTTCGTCAATCGGATTATTGTACACATATTGTGCATGTACAACTCTAAGCATCCACATACATGGGATGAAAGTCTCCCCTATGTTCAACACAGTTATAATAAGCCTCTCCATAGCTCCACCAACCATAACCCATTTCAGGTGGGGCTAGGATTCCAACCTTTGGGTCCCATTGATGTTGCACTACCTCTTGCCACCACACAGAAAGACTCTTCCCATGTTCAGTCTGAGACCGACAAAGCCACCAGATTCATTGAGCGGATTCAGCACATCTGCCAACAGGTCCGGGAGATTTTGCAGAAATCTAATGCTAAGTACAAGGAGCACCATGATCAACACAAGGTACCGCACCAGTTTCAAGTTGGCGACAAAGTCTAGTTACATTTGCAGAAGGAGCGTCTCACAAAGCCCCATCGGAAGCTTCTCCCACTTCACTATGGGACTTATACTATCACCAAGCCTGTGGGTAGCAATGCTTTTGAGCTCAACACTCCACCCTTTCTTGGCCTACACCTAGTGTTCAATGTGGACCTCCTTCGGCCATATTTTACACCATTATTGGACACCTAAGAGCTCGCAGAATAGCTGACACCAACAGAGCTCAACCTTGACTGCATGGAACAAGCATCCACTGATCAGAGAGTGGACACACAGGTCAAGGGCACTTGCTGGCAGAGGATCCATCTTTATCGGGTTGTCAAGGACGGGCAACTCCTACACCAAGGCAAGTGGCTCACTCGGGGCCAAATCTATCAGAAGTTTCCTCACCTGATGGGGGAACTCAACACAATGGAGACTTTTGCTTCCTAAGGGGGGAGGATTTATCTAGGTGGATATTGGTGGCCACCCACCTATTCCAACTGGTTCCTCTTGTCTGTTTTTAGTTTAGTACGTTATTCTGTACTTATTTGTAATTGTGGGTTCTACACTTATGGGGCTATCTGAATCCCTACACATATTACAGGTGGATACTAGTGGCATCTCACCTAATCCAACTAGCTTATTTTGTATGTTTTCATGTCAACACATCTTGTTGTACTTCTAGGGTCATTTTGGAGCCCTAAACTGTGTTTTTTTTGGCTCACCATAGTCAAACTATAGACAAAGTCRGAGTTTCATGGCGTAATGTGTATTTCTCTGAAACACCTTTCCAACGAGTTATCACACGCCTAAAACGGAGKTCGTATGCAAAAGTTACGACCCCGGGAAGTTGAGGTACCAACTTACCCATAGGGGCCCACATGACTTTTGGCGTTTCACCTCCTAGGGTTAGGTTTTTGGATGTCTAGGGTTTTGGCATTCATGATTAATATCAAAAAGGCCTTTGGAGCCTCATTGTAATCATTCTTCTCAGACGGATGTGCATAGCAGCCACATCTCTTCTCAGAGATAGCTTCCACAATTCGAGCAAGTGTTTCAATTATGCAGTTTTACAACTTCAACCTATTTCATTTATTCAATAGAAGATATTGTTCACTGGATATATGTGTTATTTTTCATATCTTTGTCTTTATTGTATTCAGTCTATTAATGAGTTCGTTCTTCTCCTAAATCCGGATCAACCACCAAGGTGAAATGAGGCAAAAGGCATAATTTCCAAGAAAACATTTTCAAAATCAAGAAAGGACCCTTTGCAACATGTTCAAATGCTTCAATTATTAAAATGACACTTACCACGACACTAGAATTGTTACCTCATGAAGAAAAACCTGTTATCCTCTGTGGGCCAAGGTGGGTTTGATGGACGGTGATGTTGTCTATCAATGGTGATCTGGGGTAAGGTGGGTTTGATGGACGGTGATGTTGTCTATCAATGGTGGTCTGCTCATACGGCTCTCGGCACTCCATGTCTACAACCTGCAGGCCTCGAGGCATCATCTCCTTAGTTATCCCTAGGCATGGGGGGATAACAAGACTAGCTATGGGCAGAACCTGCTAAGCCAGGGGATTTTGAATCTGTCAAGTTGGGTTGAGAAAGAGGCCCCGATAGGCTTGACGTAATAAGACACTAGGTGGGTTTGAAAGCACCCTACTCATGATACATGGGGCGCCATTCTAGTAGTCTAACAACTAGTGAAGATGCTCCATATCCAACTACACCTTATGACACTATTCTTCAATCAACATGATGACGTTTGCATGTATCAACCCAATGTAGTACCAAGAACGTTGTTGAGAAGCCACAACATCATTAAACAAGGTGTGATTATGTTGTTTCCAAATCTAGAAGAGCACTTCAACTTTGAAAAGTGTACAAGCAAATTGAAACTCCATAGCTCAAGGAAGGGGATTTCCTAGCAAGTAAGCTCTCTAGGAGAAGGAGGCCAACATAAATTGTTCACACACAAACTCCACTTGGGCCCAAGCCTTCTTAACAAGTTGAGATAACCATAAGAGGTTCTTCAAGGTTTTAGCTCATCCACATTATGGACATTGTGGGTTTTGAACCCCCATGTAACTCTATATGTTGTTAATAGGGACATCCCCATCACTAAGCTCCCAACGAAGAATGCCTTTTTAGGTTCAATCATTGGCGTCTAGCTACTTTTCAGATGGAATATCGAGTTTTTTCGTTGTGATCATAGGGTCCGCCATATTTTGTCGAGTCGGTGTTTAAGGCAAGGCTTGAAACATAGCAATTTGTAGCCCATCATTGATTTGCAATGCATGAAAGCAATGGTATTGCCCCATTTCCAATGATGCCACTAAGTGTGGGGTGATGGGAGGCCAAGCTTGAGTTGAAGGTGGCTTGGGATTATCTCTTGAATACAACTCATAATAATCATGTTAGTGTTAACCAACATAAATTTTTACTTTAGGTCAAGGCATAGGGCCTAACCCCTAAAATAATTGTCAAACAAACCATAAATACATTAAATGACTCTTTAAAAAATCTTCAAGGCCAAGAACCAAGAGGATTTGACAAAGGTTTCCCTTCATATAATACCGACAAGCACCACCACTTGGAGTGATCATTAAAAGATAACTAGTTATAAGAGATGGATCCTTCCAAGGCAAGAAAGATCTTATTATCTCCTAGGCCTTCCAAATACTCTGTAGAACAAAAGCGTCATCAAATTTGACCTTGGAGGGGTTAATAAATTTCTCTTAAAGGAGAGGCCTTGCCAGGTTTTTTTCCTAAGGGCCATCCTCGTCGAAGGAAATGTCTTAGTAGAACTTTCAAGGTTCCTAGATTGCGACAATTCAAATCACACATTTGGCACTATTACCCCCTCTCACCTAGGGGTAACTAGAGGAGATCATGTCTCATGGCCCACGGTGAAGAGAATGATCCCGATGATGATGATAAACATTCTCCATAGAAAGCAACCCCCAGATGCTTCCATCCTCATTATCATAGCTCATCACACCTGATCAACACGGTTCATTGGAAGATGGTGGTCCAACACATTATGAGGTACATTAGTCCTTGTTTCATATAAAGTGTCATATTTAATGCATTTGGCATGTGAGTGAGGATCACGGGTTGAAGTTGGATAATGAATAGTGAGTTCAGAAGTTATTATCTTTGCCTGTTTCATCTTGGTGGCCATCATTAGTGTCCTAGTCCCTTGTTGTCACTCTTAGGGAACATGGGTATTATCGAGAGGCTTTGATAAGGGTAACATATCGTTTCCCCCCCATACTTAACACTTATCATCTTGGGGCCTTCTGCAGTGTACTAGACTTTGGTAATGGTTTCACATGTATCCCAAAAGGACATGTGGTTCATTCTCCTATGAGAAGAAGGGCTAGAATATCGAGGTTGATGCAACTATTATAAAAAAATAAGAAAAAAGAAAGAATGATATAAAAGAAAGAAGAAATGGGATAATGAATGGCCAACTTGAGCTCTACCCCCTCACTATGAGGCGATCGCTCCTTGTCCTATTGCATTGAATGCATATCAATTAAAAGGACTTAGTCCCAGTAAGAAAATAAATGCTTGAAGCCTGAAAAGGGGACTTGCAATGAAAAAAAATGAATAGCAAAAGGCAAGAAAGGGGTTTGGATTACACACACTGCTGAGGAAAGGGTATCTCAAGCAGCAAGTGCTCCCTTTACGAAGGCACTCATGGAAATGGATGGATCACAATATCCCTGCATGTCAATGACTCCATTAACACAAGTAAACCCAACACGTTTTCATCACCACACTTACACTTAGACAGGTCTCTTGGAAATCCCTCTACCTGGGTACTGACACACCTAATAGGGTCTTTTGATGGTCCTCCCATACCTAAACTTGTCAAATTGCATAAATTATTGAGCTAATGTGAAGTTTGAAGAGGATATCTAATGTGAATTGCTCATGTGGCTTCTGTGTTAAGTGATGGCTTAATTTGTATGATTCTAAGGACTCTTGTACCTTGTAATTATTGGTCTTGCTTGATTATATGGCTCTTGACTGACTTGGGTGCACTTGACATGGTCCTTTGGAGGACATCCTTATGATTTTACCCAGGACATTGTGCATTATATATAGGAAATAACATGTATGATGCATAACGTTGGGTCATGTGATGACTTAACACATTCAAATACATCCTATCATACCTCTTGGACCCTGGATGATGGACAAAAGAACTCTCACTTTGTAGATATGGTTATATTGGTCGACATATGGGCAGGAAGCCCACATCTTGGATAATTCTTCACGAAGCTTGTTAGGCATTGGATGGAGGACATTGCACTTGGACATGATTGGACACCATTCAGGGAGGTGATGCACCTTCATTCCACCTTGCATGCTTACCTTTTCACCTTGGATATCAAGCATATGGATGGTGACATCATGTGCTATGATGCTTTCATTGTAATTGGGGCTTACTTGCCATTGGGGAACCACTTTGATGATGAGTTGGGGTCTTTGGTGATGTGATATTACCTTTTTATGAGGAGTTGTGACTTCCACCTTACTTTACATCATTGGATGATGAAGTGTGGCCTTTGGAGGCCCTTGTACCCTCTTGAAGCTTGATGTCACCTTCCTTGGAGCTCCTGTGCACCCACACGTGTGACCTTGGAGGAGATGTTTTGGTGTATTAACATGTATTATCATTATTTGAGGCTATTTGAGGGGTCAACCTTGACCTATCTCACTTGTATCATGGATAATTGAGAGATATCACACTAGGGTTGCCTCGTATAAAGAGGCTAGCACTCCATCTTGTAAACTCACAACTCTCCCTTGTGGAGAATCACTTATATTTCTATCATCTCTCCTTTTCTATCATGGAGTACTTGTGTACACTTTTTGGAGGATGATCTTGTGGATGCTTTCTTGGTTTTGATGGATGATTTATGAAACTAGGGTTTCCTCATGCATAACGATTTGGCTTAGTAAGTGTTATATTCCAAGTTTAAGTGTTTGCTCATGGTATATTTGGTGTATGCTCTATTAGATGGTTAATAGTTGCATGCTATCTTGTATCTTGAATGATTTTGTTGAAACCCTAAGGAAGGATTAAGATTGTTTATCCCCTTCCCTTGCTTTGTCCATCTAAATTTTGTTAGAGCATTTAGGGCCAAGTTAGGATTTAGATTGTTTATCCCCCTAACCTTGCCTCTTCTCTTAGTTAAAGACTAGGTTTTATGATTGTATAAACTTTAGGGTTTGACCTAACTCACTTGATCCTCTTGCTAGACAACTTAGAAGAAATAGGATGATGCCTAGGGTTTATGATGGTATAAACCTTAGGGTTTCCTTCCTAGAATTTCATTCATAGGCTTATGATGGTGTAGCCCTAGGGTTTGATTTTCACATTGTCTTATGCTCCTAACTAAGTGTTGTTACATAGATTCAATTTTCCTAAAGAGAAAACAACATTAGTCTCTTTTACTTACAAGTGATACAAAACCCTAAATCAACTCTCTCTCTCTCTCTCAAAGATTTTATGATTGCTCTAGGACCTTGCATCTTCATGGTCTAACACCATACATTAATTGTTTGGAATCATCTATAACATATTCATTGTTGTAATTTCCGCATTTTTAGCCATTAGGGCTTGATTAATTGCATAAGTAACATAGTTTCATGTTCTAACTCATTGCAAGCATTGGTGAATGGTTTACTAATCTTTTTCTTAGTATTTGGCACTTATTCCTCATTGCATTTCACTAATTTAGGATTGTTTATTTGTTGTTGTTGCAAAATTGTTACATGCTTAAGTATTCCATTTCTTATTCAAATTTTGCTACAACCATAGCTTTTTCTTTGATAGTTAGTGTTTCGTGGCCTTTAGTTGACCCCTTGATTGAGGTAGATCTCTTATTTTACCTTAGAAACACCCCTCACACACACACACACTATCAATTTGCTTTGTCTAACTCACCTTGACCTCACCCTTGACTTAGCTAATCAAACAACCAATATAGGGGGGCTGTAGACTTGCCCTTAGCTTTCTATAGGATCCCTTGAGGTTGCAAGGGAAGCCTCCCTTATGTTGGATGCTTATCCATCACTAAGATGAGGGAAGTACTTGCCTAGGTGATAGTGACAATTACTTCCATATGTTACACTCGTTTAGTATCTTGTGAAGGCTTTGCACAAGTGTCAGATTTTGTGATAATAGGCACAAAGCCCTTAAACTTGCCTTTTGGTTTTTATAATCCCCAAGCCACCCATTTCCTAGGGGGTATGACAAAAATTCCAGTTGGCTTTGTGGACACTAGGTGATTTGTAAGACTCAGCTCAAAGAAAATTCTGAAGATATATTTTAATGGGTCATATGCTACTTTGAAAGGAAACCAACATGCATAGTAGTAAACATGGGTGCTAGTCAATGCCTTAGTGCATATCTAAAATTTAGTGGCTCACACTAGAGTCTTAGTGACCCACTCATTGATCTTTCATTCGACCTTGTCAATAATTGCCTCACAGAGATCTTGGGGGAATGCTTGAAAGGAAAAATAAATGCCAAGAAATTTGAAGATTTGAACGAGTTAAATCCAGGACCGATGAAGGGATCCTAGTGACACATGCATTGGCCTTTCACTTTGTTTGTTACAACGAGTCTTGGCCCATTGTATACTAGTTCCCGAGGCATAGGAGAAAAGTTTCAAGCACTCCATAATAGTATGCCAAGATTGATGGGCCTCACTAATTGTCAAGAAGGAATTGTTTATTAAATGACCATTTAAAAGATAAGCCCCTTAGGTTCAACAAGGGGGATCCAAATACAATCCGTAAACTAGCTGGAATTAATCAAGTAGATAAGAGCTTTTGCTGCCATAACTAAAGGACAAACTTGTCGAATGGACCTAAACAATGCTATGTCTACATATTTATATCGATTAATAGAGAGACACATTGAAACATTGCTCAACATGGTTTCAACATTGTTAAGGAATACGGGTCCAAACCCTAAGGCCTTTAACATGGCTAAAATAAAAGGCCACTCAACTTTGTCATAGGATTCACAGAATCAATCTTAATAAACAAAGCACACTAGGTAGAAGAGTGAGCCCATTCCATGCCCTCCCAATTAACAATAACATTGTCTAAAATGTATTGTCCTCGGATGAAGCCACTCTATTTAGGTTGGATAATCTTAGACAAGATGTGTGTCTATTGCAATGTTAGAGATTTGGCTAAAATATTGTAAGAGGTATTGAGCAAGGTAATAGTTCCTTTAATTTGTGATAATATAAAGATCCCTAGAATTGAGGATAAACTTAATGAGCCCTTGGTTAATAGCGAGCCAACTCACAGATCACTAGTGTAAGGTCTCCACATAAACATAGAGAAACCAAACGATGTCCCAAAGAGCTTTGTAAAATTCATAGGGAAAATTTTCCTCTACCATGTCATGAAGCATAATGGCAACTTCATTTAAAATAAGGATTGGGTCCTATGGGTCATAGTATTGTCATTGCTCATCTTCAAACTTGCAAAACATAACATCAACCATGTCATGAAGCATAATGGCTACTTCATTTAAAATAAGGATTAGATCTTATGGGTCATAGTATCGTCATTGCTCATCTTCAAACTTGCAAAACATAACATCAACCATGTCATGAAGCATAATGGCTACTTCATTTAAAATAAGGATTGGGTCCTATGAGGCATAGTATCGTCATTGCTGATCTTCAAACTTGCAAAACATAACATCAAAGACAATTTTGAGCTTCTTGCCATTCAAAAGAGGCTTTCAAATTGAAAAACCATACTATAGTGATCTACAAATACATGCTTGATCTCTTATTCCTTAGTGGTTCGACCCATCACGGAAATGGCTCCCTGGTGGCTAGGGCTTTGAAGAAGACTTTGGTAGCCCTGTCACCTAATCTGGTCAGTGCGACTAAGTGCCTCTCACCCTATGCACATTCTCCACCTACAATGGATGGCGAAGCTTGACAACCCCCACTTGTTTGTTTTCCATCATCAAAAGGGATACATTGAAGATTTTCCATAAGTCAACTCTTTACATACACATACAACAGAGTTGCATTTCCCACGGCTATGGGCCATTTGAAACTACATTTTGCCAATCCGAATTTATTCGGAAAACTCCAAATATAATCTCCACATTTAGATATCTCTGTATGGTAACTTAACGGTCCATGTTCATGTAAGAGCTTTTAGGCTCTCAAATCATATATATCCTCGCTCATCCCCAATTCAACAACAGAAAGTTTCGTGTCCGTCTTCTGCGAAGACCAGGTTTGCTCTCTCACAAGCTGAAGTTATACGCATCATCTGATTTCATTTCAGTTCCAATATATACAGTACAACACTATAGGAACCCAACGAGTTTAATTGCATTTGCAGTTTTGGCTTTCAGGTGAAATGGATTGCAGAAAGAAAAATGAGGAAGCGCTGATAATTGTACTTGTAGTGGCGGTGAATCTGATGATAGGAGCTGCGGATGGGTTGTTAACTGTGGAAGCTTCTCCAAAGACGTTGAACCGCTCAGGAGACACTGCGACGCTCACTCTCACCTGGACTGCAAATTCATCTGCCTCGTCTTCTGACATGGACTGGCTGGGGATTTACAATCCCCCAGATTCCGCAGATGAGCATTTCATAGGTTATATCCTGCTGTCTTCCTTTTGCCCAAACTGGATGAAGGAGGAGGGGTCATGTTATCTGGATCTTCCTCTCATCAATCTGCGAAGGCCTTATGAGTTCCGTGTGTTTCGATGGGACAAGTCTGAGATATCCAACGGGACTTCAGTGGACGAGGATCACAATCCCCTGCCGTCCACCGCCCATCTTCTGGCGAGGAGCGAGGCCGTTAGTTTTCGCAATTTCAACGATCCAGCTCAGCTCCACCTGGCCTTCACCTCCAATCAGGATGAGATGCGTGTCATGTTCCTGACAAGGGATGACATAAAAAGCTATGCCAGATATGGGTTACATGAGGGGGAGCTTGACAGCGTGGCAGGGGCTCATTCCGTCACCTATACGCGCTCGGAGATGTGCGATGAACCTGCCAATACAAGTTTGGGATGGAGGGATCCGGGGTATATTCATGATGCTGTAATGCAGGGACTGGAGCTAGGCAAGCGCTATTTTTATCAGGTATTTTTTCTAATTCAATTGAGCACGTTCATATTTCTCTTTTGCTATTAAACTATCTCATAACCATCTAAAACCGGACCAGATATTCCTGCTACGAGATGCATATCCCAAGTTCAGACAAATGGCCGAGGTATCAAATATTGGAACGCAAGATATGCGATCTCAAGCTTAGCAACCTCAAGGTTTAGCCTTTAGGTGGGTCCATGTTAGTGTCTGATCAACCTGTAAAATCCTGATCATATGATCTTAATCGATCCTTATATAATGAAGAGTTAGCCTTTTAAGGCCGATCCTTAGACAGGGCGGACCTTTCAGGACCAACCCTTGACTCAGGTAAAGGGATGACCAACCTTTTAAACTCATGTAAGTAGAAGTTATCCTTTTTTTGGATTGAAGGTTCGGTTATGTCCATCTTACCTGAGCATAGCGTTGTGTTGGGATATACATCTCTTTGTTAGAAGGATTGGTTATACCTACCTTAGCCAACGGAGTAGCAAAGCGTTTTGATCACCCCTATCCTGTAGAATGCATCTTGCTTTTCTCAGTGCAAATA
>JZKD02S0255944.1:106376-120426 GCA_000966675.3 Picea glauca | reverse complement strand
TACAAAACTTTTCTCTGGACCCAGGAAGAGAGCAAGCTTACAGTCAAATGGCTAAAGCGTGACCTTGAAGAGCTTGGGGATAAACCTACATTTATTTCTCATATTGGTGATATCAGCTATGCCAGAGGCTATGCATGGATATGGGATGCATTCTTTACTCAGATTGAGCCTCTTGCATCCAAGGTTCCTTATCATGTAAGTATAGGGAATCATGAGTATGACTGGCCATTACAACCGTGGAAACCTGAATGGGCAACCGGAGTTTATGGAACTGATGGAGGTGGTGAATGTGGGGTCCCTTACAGCCTAAAGTTTCAGATGCCTGGTGATTCTTCTCTTCCCACTGGAAATGCTGCCCCATCAACTAAAAATCTCTACTATTCATTTGACTTGGGAGTTGTACATTTCTTGTATATGTCCACTGAAACTAATTTTTTACGAGGAAGTGATCAATATGCTTTCATAGAGCAAGACCTGAAAAAGGTTGATAGAAACAAGACTCCATTTGTAGTATTTCAAGGTCACCGTCCAATGTATACCACTGACTATGGACTAAGTGAACAGCCCTTACGAGAAAAAATGATTGAACACTTAGAGCCTCTGCTAGTTAAGTATGGAGTCAACCTTGTCTTATGGGGCCATGTTCACAAGTATGAGAGGTTTTGTCCATTGAAAAACTTGTCATGTGGAAGTATGGACAGTGAAGCTGATCTCCCCGTACATGTTGTAATTGGAATGGGTGGACAAGACTGGCAACCAATTTGGGAACCTAGGCCTGATCACCCAACAGATCCTATCTATCCACAACCTGTTAGATCTTTTTACCGAAGCAATGAGTTTGGTTATACAAGACTATATGCAACTAAGGAAGCATTGATACTTTCCTATATCGGGAACCATGACGGACAGGTCCATGATGTTTTAGAAATCCGTTTGAAAGGTGTTAAGAAAGCCTCTAACTGGATTTGGTTTTTGAAGGCGGGCAGCTTATTCCTGGTTGGAACTTTACTTGGTTTTATTGGTGGATACAAATTCTACTCTAAAAGAGAACGTGTTCAATGGACAGGGCTGGAGAGCGTCGAACATTTATAGATATCATAGAAGACGAAGATACCATGCTAGCGTCAAAAACCTACAAACTACCCAAAATGTTTTCTTGATGGATTACCTATTTATAATCTAGAAGAGAAACATGTTCAGTGGACAGGGCTGAAGACTTATAAATCCTAATGCATATCAGGCCATAAGAGCATGGAGGATAAAGTAACTATATTAATATCCAAAAACCATCAGAAGCAATTGATAGACTGCAAATACTTGCATGATTATAACGGTAGAAGAGAAAAGCAAGTTAGAAAAGCCATCAGAAGCAATTAATAGACTGCAAATACTTACATGGTTATAACGGTAGCAGATCAAAGCAAGTTAGTAGGCCAGGATGAAGCATTTGTATCAATCAAATAATCCCTCTAATAGCTATAGAATTCTCCTAGCAATATCTGGGGCCGGTCCTGTTATGTAAAGCTATGTACATGAGACATTGAATTTTTTGCTGGGGTTCTCTTCTTTTGAATGGGCGTGATTTAAATAATTTGTAGCAACAACTGTGTACAGATTCTTCCCACTTACTGTTAGAGCTTTTTTTTTCCCATCTTGTAAATATTTGATTTTATTCTCCAACTTATGCTATGCACAATACCCTGTCTTATTCATCATTCTCTTTTCTTTAAAGAATACAATCTACCTACAATGCATGGATGAATTTAATATGTATTCTTCTAATAGTGTGCTTATTTTCCCCTTTATCTGGATCCAGTATTTACAGTTCATAAAGCTTAAGTTGATGCACTTGAGAACTAGGTTTAGACCATAAATGTTGACCTCTGTTGCAAAAATCGCCAAAAATCGTAGAAATCGCGATTTATCGTGATACGAAGAAGAAAACGAGAAATTGCCGAAAAAATCGGGCTGATTTTTGGTGATTTTTTCATAAAAAAATCACAATTTTTTCAGAAACAAATCACAATTTTTTCGGAAAAAAATTGCGAGTCGATGGAGAAAAATTGCTTGATGAAAAAGTGGTCAGTTTAAGTTATCCGCCACAGTGTTTTTTGGGTTTTATTTGAAATTTAGCCAAGGAGGAGAGCCAAGCCATCCAACCAGCCAAGGAAGAGTTTGCCATTGAGATTTTGTGGATTCAAAGGGTCAAATTTGTGGATTTGGCATTGGAATTTTTAGTCTACTTCACAGTTTTTGCATTTGGAGGTAAGTAAAAAAATTTACCCATTATTTTTCATTTTTCCACCATAGATTTTAATAGGTTTTCAGTGGCAATGAGTTTTACATCTTCAAAATAGATTTTTGATGGATCAAAAACCATTTTTTCCCACTTTTATGTGATTTTCTTTCTTACCATGTATATGCACAAAAACGTTTTTGGGATTTTCTTGCCCTAGATCAATGTAAATTAGATAAAAAAAATTCCGTGTGTTTTTCGGGTTCAAAACAAAGTTTGAATGCCAGATACATCATTGATTTATCTTTGTTTTTTAAATTTTCATTTTTTTATCAATAACACATGTTAAAAAACGTTTTTTTTTGCACTATGTTCATATTTTTCCATATTAAAGATGCCAAAATCATTGGGTCCATTTTGGGAGTATGGTGAGCCTGCTAATCCAAGCAATCGACAAATTCTCTCATGCAATCTATGTGGGGAAAAAATGACCGGTGGGGTATACAGGCTAAAATACCACCTTGCGAAAATTATAGGGCATGAGGTGGGTATTTGTCCTAATTCAAGCCCATAACTCGTTGTGAAGGCCGCAAAAGCACTTGAAGAATATGCAGAAAACAAAAAGTACACAGAAGCCAAGAAAAAAGAAATGGCTTCAAGATCCAATTAAAGCACACACACTCTTGGGGCAGTGGGAGTGGGGTCTAGTGAGATCCACTCCTCACAGTTCGTAATGGCTACAACATCACTGTTTTTTGTGCCAAGATCCACACTCGGTGCACAACCGTCTATCAAGTCCATGTTGAGAATAAAAGAGAAAGAAGAAGCAGACAAAATTGTGGGTAGATTCCTTCTATGGAGTGATATTCCATTCAATTTTGCCAAGAACCCATTCTATGTGTCCATGTTTGAGGCCGTTGCTATTGTTGGCCCAGGGTATAAGCCCCTCACTTATGAGGAGTTGAGAGGGCCCATCCTTTAAAATGAAAAGGCTGATCGCACTCAAAGGTTGCAGGAGCTTTGAGATTCATGGGATTTCACAGGATGCACGATTATGTCAGATGGTTGGACTGATGAGAAGGGTAGGACCCTTCTCAATTTCTTGGTTCATTGTCTCAGGGGGACAATGTTTATGAAATCTGTGGATGCGTCTACACATGTCAAGGATGCGGCATTACTTTGTGACTTGTTGGATGGCTTCATCCAAGACGTAGGTCCGCAACATGTTGTCCAAGTCATAACGGACAATGTTGCAAATTATGTGGTTGCTGGTAGGATGCTTATGTCTAGGTACCCTACACTGTTTTGGACTCCTTGTGCCGCTCATTGCCTTGACTTGATGTTAGAGGATATGGGAAAGATTGTTTGGATCAAGGATGCCATTGATTCAACGAGGAGCATCACAAAATTTATTTACAATCATGCTTCTGTACTTAGCTTGATGAGAAAATTCACAGGTGACAAAGAGTTGGTGCGTCCTGCAATCACACGCTTTGCCACTAGTTTTATTTCTCTTCGGTCTCTCTTGAATTCTAGGTGGGAATTGCAGGCAATGTTCCTTTCACCAGAGTAGCGTGCTTTATCATTTAGCAGTAAACAAGAGGGGCAAGCCATTATGAGGCTAGTAGCATACCAGGAGAGATTTTGAGATGCCGTAAAGGAGGTGTGCATCATTAGTGAACCTTTGGCAAAGGTTCTTCGCTTGGTCGACGAGGACAAGCCCGCAATGGGATACCTATATGAGGCCATGGATAGGGCTAAAGAGTCCATTCGTGCTTATTATGTGGACAAGGGGGATCAAGGGCTGGAGAGAAAATAAATGATATGGAGGGTGATTGATGATCGATGGAACAACACACTCCATCGCCCCATTCATGTTGGAGGGTTATACCTCAACCCTATATTCTCTTACACCTATGGCTTCAGGTTTGATTCAGAGGTTATGCCTGGCTTCTTTGAGTATGTCCAGAGGATGGTGCCAAGTGCAGCTGATCGATTCGATCTTTCCCAAGAGTTGNGAAAGAAGAAGCAGACAAAATTGTGGGTAGATTCCTTCTATGGAGTGATATTCCATTCAATTTTGCCAAGAACCCATTCTATGTGTCCATGTTTGAGGCCGTTGCTATTGTTGGCTCGGGGTATAAGCCCCCCACTTATGAGGAGTTGAGAGGGCCCATCCTTTAAAATGAAAAGGCTGATCGCACTCAAAGGTTGCAGGAGCTTTGAGATTCATCGGATTTCACAGGATGCACGATTATGTCAGATGGTTGGACTGATGAAAAGGGTAGGACCCTTCTCAATTTCTTGGTTCATTGTCCTAGGGGGACAATGTTTATGAAATTTGTGGTTGCGTCTGCACATGTCAAGGATGCGGCATTACTTTGTGACTTGTTGGATGGGTTCATCCAAAACGTAGTTCCACAACATGTTGTCCAAGTCATAACGGACAATGCTGCAAATTATGTGGTTGCTGGTAGGATGCTTATGTCTAGGTATCCTACACTGTTTTGGACTCCTTGTGTCGCTCATTGCCTTGACTTGATGTTAGAGGATATGGGAAAGATTGTTTGGATCAAGGATGCCATTGATTCAACGAGGAGCATCACAAAATTTATATACAATCATGCTTATGTACTTAGCTTGATGAGAAAATTCACAGGTGACAAAGAGTTGGTGCGTCCTGCAATCACATGCTTTGCCACTAGTTTTATTTCTCTTCTGTCTCTCTTGAATTCTAGGTGGGAATTGCAGGCAATGTTCCTTTCACTAGAGTGGCGTGCTTTATCATTTAGCAGTAAATAAGAGGGGCAAGCCATTATGAGGCTAGTTGCATACCAGGAGAGATTTTGGGATGCCGTGAAGGAGGTGTGCATCATTAGTGAACCTTTGGCAAAGGTTCTTCACTTGGTCGATGAGGACAAGCCCGCAATGGGATACCTATATGAGCCCATGGATAGGGCTAAAGAGTCCACTCGTGCTTATTATGTGGACAAGGGGGATCAAGGGCCGGAGAGAAAATAAATGATATGGAGGGTGATTGATGATTGATGGAACAACACACTCCATCGCCCCATTCATGTTGGAGGGTTATACCTCAACCCTACATTCTCTTACACCTATGGCTTCAGGTTTGATTCAGAGGTTATGCCTGGCTTCTTTGAGTATGTCCAGAGGATGGTGCCAAGTGCAGCTGATCGATTCGATCTTTCCCAAGAGTTGGAACCCTATAAGAGGTCCATTAGCTTATTTGGGTTTTGTTGCCGTCCTAATACACACTTGCAAACGTGAGTTAAGTCCTGCTCATTCAGTGTGTCCTTGGAGGCACAATGCCTAGGTTCAAAGCCCACGCCGTCACTTTGACTTGAACCTCTTCCGTCTAGGCTTACTCATAGGGAAGCCAAGGGGGGTAGACCCTAGTTACTAGATAAATTATTAGATGATTTCTAGGAGTTAATTTTAGTTTATTAAAGGTGAGGGGAAGCTAGCCTATATGACAAGCAACAATGCAAATGCAAATCTTTAAATGAGAGTCAAACCTTTCCCTAAGTCAACTATGACTAGTGCCTAAGGTTGGGCAAGGGGTCAATTAGATTATACAACAAAAAATTAAATACAATTATACAAGAGATAAGAATGCTATAAGATACAAATAGATTATTACAAATTGAGAGACACAAATTGAAATATACAAATTGAAATACAAGATAACTTAAAATGAGCAAGACAAGTTAGATAATTGCACAATATATATAAAATGAACAAAAGAATTGCTAAGGTAAGAAATATTCAACTCTTACAATGAAATGATTGAAACAAATCATACATAAACTTTGCGAAAAGGAAATAGCTACAAATAACGATTTTACAAATATACAAGGAAACTAGATTTTGGACCAATCACATGAGATAGCACAATAAAGATATTACTTGAAATGTGAATTGCTTGAAATGCCCAGATGTATGAAAATGTAAATTGCCTTAAAGTGTGATTGCAAAACTTGAAATGAATACCTGCTTGAGAAATAAATACCACAACTATGAGATTGTTTGGAAACGAACTTGAAATGCTATGTTATTAGATTGCCTTGAAAAATGTATTGCAAGTGTTGTGAATGTAGTGAGTAGCTTAATTTTAATAGATTTTAGATGTCACTTTGATTAGGGGATTAAGTTTGATAGATTGAGTCCTAGACTATGTGACTACCCCAAAACCGTTATTATTCTAACCAAAAGGGAGTGTTGGGTGCTCAAGAAGTATGGCAACAAGGCCTACCCTAGCTCCGCAGGTCAAACCCAAAGTTTCAAGGTACTCCGCCCAGAAGACGCTGAACGCCATGGGATCGTCCTCGACCTAGCACCCCAAGTTTTTTTCCAAGTCTTTGATTTTATGGTGCAAGAACAATAAGTGGTTGTGGATGCCTAATTACTACCTTCAACCTTTGCCCTTTCTTGTCACCCAGGATCCAACTAAGTGGCAAGGGGAGAGAATATAGGTCAAATGTTGGGAACACAAAAATTACATGAGCAATGATTTTAAATTAAAACAAGTCTTCCGTTATTGCAAGGATGGCTTATGCCAATTTGCAAGGTGGGACAAAATAAATGAGTTGACAAGTTTATTTAGTTTGCTTTAAACAAATAATGAAATTAGTTTGTAGATTGCTTTACAAAATAGATAAAATTATTGGCTAACAACTACGGTCATGTGTAGACACAATGCCTACCATTTGACCAATGTGGGTATAAATAAAGAATTAAAATTAAGTTGCTTGAAAAATGAAATAACTTGAAAGCAAAACTACCACAACAATGGCACAAGTGGAGACACAATGCTTACCGTTTTGGCCAAGTTGGGTATCATAAAAAAATAAAATACTTTGAAAATAAAAATGAAAACCCCACAACAATGGCACAAGTGGAGGCACACTGTCTACCGTTTTGGCCAAGTATGAGTGTAAAAATGAAAAGCAATAAAGGGAAATCCTAACTATTACAATATCAGATTTTTAAAGTAAATTTACAAGAATGCCACCAAAGAGACTCTAAAGGGTGGCTTACAATGATATAGAAGATGTAGGAGGGAAAGAGACTTGATGTCTCAAATTAGAAATGTCTTTTGGGGGCCTTTGGGCTAAATCACATGTAACAACTCTCCTTTGATGCTAAAAGTCTGCATAAAATATGTCAAATGATACTTTCCAAAAGATGCTACAAAACTATGAAACTTGTTAAGTTTAGTTAGCCCAATGATACATAAAAATAGAAAACTTGAGATTGATTTTGAAAATATAAGAGTCTACTCATAACAATATATAGAATGAGAAAGAAAAACAAGGTTAGATAAATCTTGGAAACTTTGAAATGATTAAAGGAGTTTAGCTTTCCACTCTAAAGCCACTCTTCCAGCCCAATAGTGATTCCCCAAAGCTTGCCTTTGCTACACAAGAAAAATGGAGGTGAGAGCATCCAAAGAAGCTTGCAAAATACTTTCCAAACTAACTAAGGAACTACCACAAAATCAATAGCAATATTACTACCAATAGCACCCAATGCAAAATACTTTGCTTGAGTCTCTAAATACAAATTGGTGAAAGGAAAATGTAAAACAATGGAAATATATCACCTCAAGAATAAGATGGAGACACCAAGAAGACTCTAAATGCACACCATAGATTCTCCAAAGCTTTCTTTATTATCTACCAAAATATCACCACAAATACTTGTAGCAAGATTCATACATGAGAGAGCATGAGAAAGAGAGGAAAATAGGAAGAATTTTGGTATAATAGAATTGCTATGAGAGGAGATGGGAAAATGACTGGAGGAGGCTTCAATTTATAGGAAAGGAGGAGGAGGGAGCCCACTTGGATGGGCTCCAAGTGTCACCCATCCAAAGGAGGAGGGTCTCATCAAGTGGGGCACACTTTTAGGGCAAGAGGGCAAGTGGGAGGATGAGGGGTGAGTTGGGAAGGGGGAAACCCCTTTCCCTATTATTTAAAAGTCAAGTGGAGTCAAGTGGGGAACTTTTTAAAGTTTTAGGGGTTCCCATTGTTTATTTTATTTTTTTATGAAATATGAGCAAGAGGGGGGCACCCCTCTTCTAGGAGAAAGATGAATGTGAGTCGTGGATTAGGCTAAGGGGGTTTCTCTAAGTTGGAAAATGTTTTCCTAACTTAGGAAAGACTATTGGGACATTTTTCCCACACTCTATCACGACTTTCATGACTTTTACAAAATTTGACTATTTTAATTAAGCCAATTACATGTTGATTTTTGACTAACTTTGACTCTTCATGGACAAAGACCTAGCAAAACTTGTCCAAATGAGCTAAGACTTGGTCCAAGGGTGTAGGGGTGTATGAACCATTTTATTTGAGTACTCATACCCCTATGCAAAATACTCAAGGACCATTTTTTAACATTTTACATAAAAAATAATTAAAAATCCCCAGTTTGCGGGAATTTTAATTATAAAAAAATTCCTATCAAAACTTAAAGGAATTTTGTGAGACTCTAGGACATGTCTAACATGGTCATTTACAACACTCCTAGACTTTAGTTACAAAGGGCCCGACCATTAGAACGCCTTTCACTACTTTGGATAAATTATTGTGGGGAGCGAAAAATTCAAGGGAAATTATTAATGCTGAAAAACCCAATTAATAACCTGAGGATAAAAAACACTAAGTGAAAGGAACTCTTCTAATGAAGAAGTCCTGATGCAAATGACTTAAACTATGATCCACGTAGATCTATTACATTATTATCCCACGTAGGGGAGCGAAAATTCTAATTACAATAAAATGCTAAAGGTCAAAACTGCCTTGTAGAACCAACAAGTCTTCAACTTAGTAGCACCATCAGGTGCATATCTTCATGGCACGTGGAGTTAACCCCCTAGTTGAATAGGTGGTCAATAGGTTTGACATGGCCATAAATCATAGGAAAAACATAATGCCAAGTAAGTTTCACCTTGTTTTAACTTTTAAGTTTCAAAATTCATTTTTCAAATTTCAATTTATCAAATTAATCATTGATCTTCTTAAGTTGTTTCTTTGTTTTAAACTAAATCATTGTCTTCTCTTATGTTTCTCTAATTCGTTGTAGATACTTGGTGGGAAAAATATGGCGCAAAGGTACCTATTCTACAGAATATGGCAATTCGGGTGCTTAGTCAGACATGTAGCTCTTCTGGCTGTGAGCGCAACTGGAGTGTATTTGAAAAAATACATACCAAAAAGCACAATAGGTTAGAGAATTTCAAATTAAATTTTAAATTCATTATAAAATTATAAATTATTAAATTGTCATCTAAATTTTATGCTCATTTACATTCGAATAAATTAATTTATGGTCCTCCTATAGGTTGGATACCCCACGCCTTAATGATTTGGTCTACGTCTACTACAATCTCAGGTTGTGGGTGAAGTAGCTTGAGAAAAAACCTGATGCGAAGGCCATTTCATTGGATGGTATTGACTTCACTACTGCATGGAGGGTGGAGGTCGAGGAACCTATTATTGAGACCGCCCTTGATTGGCTAAAGGAGGATAGTGATGATGATAATGGTATCTCTAAGGAGATGGGTCAGGATGTTCCAGAGGATATTTAGTTTCACGCCGAGTCTGTGAGTGTGCCATCGACAGAGCCACAGTCACAGTTAGAGGGAGATAGACCCAATGGTAGCACTAACAGTCTACCTCCTCTACCTTCTTCTAGAGGACATCATTCTTGAGGGTCTTCTAGTTCTTCTAGAGGATGTTCGACTCCAATACGAGGTGCACAAGCCTCAAGGGAACCTACTCCTAGTGCTAGAGGAAAAGCACTTTCTGCAGCGATTACCTTTGCCCATAAAAGGGGTAGAGCCTAAGGGAATCGATAGTTTATCAACTTTATTTACTTGATTTCATTGTAGATGACTCATGAGTCATGATGACGATCATGAGATACATTTATTATATTTTTTGATGACTCAGGAATCAGGAATCAGGACATGATTCATTTTTTATGTGTGATGTATCACTAGACATTTGATATATCTTATATATCAGTTTTCTTTTCATATTCATGTGGTAATCTGTCTATTTGATGCTATTTTTGCTTTAAATGTTTCAAAAATAAAATAAAAAATGAATATTTTTGTATTTTTTTAAGTTTACTGATATATTGTCGTTGTTTGTCATGTTTTTGCGATAAATCCAAAACGATGTTTTCTGGACCCCCGACGATTTTTTTGCCGATACGATTTTTGCAACTTTGAATGTTGATATGATTGTTAAAATCCTTTTCTAATGTCTGATCAATCAATTTGTGGACCGAACCCGAGGGACATATGTTTATATTTTTCCCCTTCAACCTTTCCTTTGGAAGATGTAGAATTGAAACTTGTTATCCACTCTATGTTTATCTTGTTGAGCTTTATACCTTTGTTGAGGTTTCTCTGAGGCTCTATATACACACCTTATCGATATGTTTGTTATGTATCAAATCCTTAAAATAGTATAATAATTTAAAGTATACACAATGTACAAAAATGTGTATGTGTAGCACAACTTCCAAGTTGATAATAGAGACAAGTTACACAATAACTCCTTATAGAATAAGAGAACCTTCTCCAGATAACCCCAATATATCCATATAACCAGATCATATGTTCATGTCTCAATAATGATTATATTGCCCTCTATATATACCTATTTTCACTCATTGCACATGTAGCTCCTTTATTAGGCCTACTTCTTTTGCATATAAAATTAACCCCATATATGTTCCCTTTATGGTCATGTCATAGTGCCCTCCTTTGAAAAGCTTTGTCCTCAAAGCTTTGCAATGAAGGGGTTTACATGTGGTGAAACCAAGTAATAGGATTTTCTTATATTCCTACACTCTCACTGACACTGATAATGATCCATTTTATCTTAATCCTTGATCGTTGGTTATTGCATTTTTTTTTTAATTGAGTTCATGTGGTGTTGTAACTTTTTCAATTTGTTGTAATTATTGGTCTTTGATAATAGAACATAGAATAATGGTTCTTTGATTCCATGTTCCATGAATAACAACAATTCTACCATTTACTTCCTTGGTAACGTTGATATTGATCTCCTTGTATTTCTTCCCAACTTTTTTTGTAATAACACTATCGATATGGTTCTACTTTTGATGGTTTCCCTTCATTATACACGCTCATATCATCAATGTTCTTTTTAGAGACAATGCCATGCTCTATCCTCTATGCTTGGTCTTTGATTACTTTAGCGTTGGGATAATACCATCATATTTGACATGTACATCCTCCTATAGCTCAACTTCTTCAAGTATTTTCTAGTGACCTTCTTGAACTTTGTCTTCCTTCTCCTTTTGACTTTGTGATGTGATGCCATCTATTAGAGTCTCATGTCCTTCAATCCTAGATTGCATTTCCGATTTAATGTTTTATGTACTTAGTGCTTCTTCAACCTTCTTGCAAATTTCTTCAAGTCCTTGATAATATTCTCTTCAACTTTTGTAATAGTATCTTCATCCTTATTCTTTGGTTTGGACTCTTATAGATGTTTTTTCATATTCTTTACATCATTAAGAAGTTCTTGATTATGCTTCTCAACTCTTTGATTTCTTCATTTGTCTTCTTCAATTATTCCCTTGACTCATCCCTTTCCCTTTTTTCTTTGTTCATCTTTTCTTATTTTAATTTTTGAACCTCTTCATCCATGCTTGATTAAGGGAATGAACCTCCTTAATCAATTCTTTTAGTGCTTCATTATCCCTTTTAAAGACTTAAGAATGTTCTTCTTTATCCTCGTTCAGTTTATCTTGAAAATTATGCATCACCTCCTTTTTGTGTCCTTGGTCCATTTACTAGAGAGTATTTTTTCAAATCCTTCCCAAATGGAGTCTAGTTTAGTGCCTCTATCATTCTTCAAAACCTTTAATATTAAAAACAATTAATGGATAAAATTTAAAATTTACCAATATATTCTCCTATGTTTTCTTCTTCACAACAACGTTTGAATCACCTAAATTGAACCTTCCAATTAAAAATTATGCAAATTTTAAGTTAACATACCCTTTTAAGCTACATTTTAAGCATTGCTTTGCAAGCCAACCCTATCACTAATATATCTCCGAAATTACTTTTCCATTGAGTTTGAAAGTTCAATGTTCCTTAAATCATAAATCTCGTGGTAAATAGAATGTCCATTGATATCAAATGTGGCAAAAGTGGTGTCCAACTCCAATGGTGAATAGAGTTGCAATGCTCAAACTTGCTTCAAATACAAATATATTATTGTGTCCCAACTTTTTCTTGGCAAAGGCTGGTTTTGCAAGCAATATTGCAAAGAGTGCAATCCTCTATCATTCTTTCAACATCCTTTCCATATTGGGTCAAAAATCACTTGAAATTATGAAGGGTATTTACACTTAAAAGTGTCGTAAAAGTATATGTTAATAACCTTTCTTAACAATTATATTCTCTATCATCCTTGAGGCACGTACACACCATTAAGTTACATAGTAGATCATATTGCATATGAAAGTATTTATATCACTCATCTAAAGCAGTGTTGCACTATTAAAGTTGTGTGTTCTCATGAGGGTCTTGCGAGAAAATCTAAAATCTTGTTTTACTTGTTTCTTGTGCTTGATCAACAAAATGACTAACTTTCTCTAGTTCATCTATTTTACATCCTCTAGCTTAGATTGGTTAGGAATGTCACCAATGTTGGATTGGATCATTGCCACAAAGTTGGTCGCAATAGATGGTGAACTCTTGTAGATAATAGCTCAATTGAGCAGAAGCATTTTAACAATGGGGGACTAAAAACAATTTAATGACATGTGAAGATATTGATAATATGTTGTAGTAAATTAAGATGGATTACGAAATGCACTATTGTTACATACGAGATCAAGAGTGATGCACATTAACACATAAAACATGCACAATAAATCATAGAGAGACAACCCCAAATAGGAAACGAGCTGAGTGCACAATAGATTGACTCAGTTATGTAAACAATCTTAGTACAAAGAAATGAACTACAAAGCACAATGTAGATTAAAGCAATGTGAGGAATTGTTGCATCTTAGAACTATGAGAGTAATTGTGTATGATTTTGTCTAATGATCACAATGTGCAAACTTGTGGATACACAACATGATACACCATATCATTATTTATAAATGGGCTTGATATATATTTATACAAACTTAGAGATAAGATTGTCATTTAATGAGGCGATTACAAAGTCGGCATAAATTATATCAAACTCTTGTTATTTATGGAATTCGATGGCCTATTTATAAGTTGATCATTAACGTTATAATGAACCGGATCAACTTTGATCACCTTGAATCACATGTGTGTTATGATTTTCAATTGGAAGATTGTTCTAAAATGGCCAAAAAATCTGAAGCTGAAAAAACATAGTTGGATGTTTGTTTATTTGTTGGAAATTCCACATGGATGATCCACTGATGTAAGATTGATGGCACATTGGAGACCGTGCATAACTTGTTACATTGGAGGGTGCAAATGTGACAAGGATGGGAGTTCGCTATAGATGGAATCGTGATGAACCCTAATGAGGGAAAACTTAGATCACATTAAACATTTAGAAGGGCATATCACAAACCAAAATTGCACTAAAACATAGATTAGGCCTCTAGTTAAAAAAAAACACTAATTCTCATAAAATTTATCTTTAAACATTTTCATAGAATTTTTACATCCTAAATATTTGGAAGAAAAATGAAATGTTTTGAGGTTATGTGAGGTTATAAGTTGAAATCTATAAATAACATATTACCTTT
>JZKD02S0255944.1:91890-101975 GCA_000966675.3 Picea glauca | reverse complement strand
GTCCTCTGACATCTTCATGAAGGAGGTAGTCACAGTGTCACCTTTTTGTATCACCCACAATAAGTCTTCCTTTGAAGTCTTGTCTTCCAGTAACTTGAAGTTGCTTGATCAATCAAGCTTATCTTCCATCATAGTTTTGTTCATCATAATTTTGGATTATTCACAACGCCTTGTCAACTGGGCTAGAAAACCTAACGACTAGGCTAGGCTAACACTTTTAGGTTTTATGGACTTATGAATGCAAACAATAATCCTTTTAAATATAGGAGAACACTGGTGAGCTGAAGAGCTCATTCAATGAGTTGTAGAAACCCTAAAACTGAAATTTCTGCAGAAATTAGCGAAACCCTAGAAACCCTAGGGCCAAAATTTCAAAATGCTCGGAATTTCAATATGAATCTTGATGAAGGTGCGTTGAAGGAGGATGTACACTCCTATGGTATTTTTATCCCCAACTTCCAAGTGCCAAGTGTCGAAACCTCTTAGAAAGGTAGGCCATACATAATTTTTGGAAACCCTAGGAGGGTCGTACGGTTTCGCAGGAGAGAGAAGATGGCTGAAAATTGATTATGAAATGGGTTCTTCAAGACAAATGCTCTGATACCATGTTGATATTTCAATAAGATAGGATTAAGCATGAATTTCATTACATTTTATCATTTTACTTAAACCATAGACAATTTGTTGTAGCAACCAAGATCACAAGAAGAAACAACATGCACAAGTACACAAGAAGTATCCTGGAAAACCCTTCTCAACAAGGGAAGAAAACCCAACCAATCCTTTGCTATATCTTCAAGAGAAATACCTTCACCACCAAGAAAACCTAGCACACAAAAGGGTGCTCACAAACCATAGAAGACTAGCGCCCAAGAGAGGTGCGCACTTTTCCCAAGTAGATGTACTTGCTGAAATTTCCAAACTCACACAAAAGATATGATTCCTCAATGGAGAATATACCTTTACTTATATTAGACTTGACCTGTCAACATAAGTGTCTATTGGCACAACATGGCCGACCTCTCTAACTCACAATATAATTAATATTAACCGGATTAATTATCTTTTACATTAATTATCAATTACATTAAGGTGGGGTCGACCTCTCTAACTCACAATATAATTAGTATTAACCAGATTAATTATCTTTTACATTAATTATTAATTACATTAAGGTGGGGCTGACCTATACCCTTTACATTACAATTAGGGTTACAGGTAGGTCTTACTCTTGAACAATATAGCAAGGGATCTCATACACCCAGTAGTGCTCAACCACTAGTGGCACATCCATAGGGATGTCCATATCTCTAGCTCACTGCATTACACAAAAGAAACACTCTCACTAGTGCTCAGCCACTGGGATCACGTTCACCTCTGCTTGTCCACAGGTATGTCCATTCAACAGATCTTCTTTTCCACTACATTGCACATGAGAGTCATCTGGAGTTCATCATCAACTCTCTGCTCAGAGGAGGTTAATACATCATCTTCATCTCTGTTTCATGACGATGCACCCAACTCTTTGAGAATTCACGTGTTCACCTTATGCTCATCAACATGCACATCCAACTATGCAGATCTCCTTTCTCATTGCGTTACACAGGAGAATCATCTAGAGTTCTTTTCAACTCCCTGTAAGGAGGAGGCCATCTCTACATTCCAGCTCTGTCTTAGATAGGAACCACACAGCCCTCTCAGGGGATCTCTCTTAGGTTTGTGTCATGTAGAATGTCTCACATAGCTACAATCATCAACAGTCAAAAGGGTCTTTATGTATTAAGAGATGAAGGAAAATGTAATAGATGAAGTGTACCTGCCCAGAACAAGACAACACGCGAAAATATGGTAGTTTCAAGTACAAAATGATGTTAGTGCTTCAACAAGACATTAAGTTCATGAAAATAAATGCTGGCATTTAATCTATGCAACAAATGACAAGTAGATAACATCAATAAGTAAATGATAACAAATGCAATATATTTCAGAAAGTGCACTTCTATAGACAATAAAATAAGATATTTGAAGTTTCAAATGATAACTCTTAGTCATGTGCAAATTCTAGAAATGTTTTGACCAACAATAAAATTTGATAAGCTGCTAAGGATGGTTGTACAATCATAATAACAGTAACAAGTTTGGATTAGTAATTCTAAACTAGATTAGTAAGTGAAGTTAGGTTAGTAGGGTAGCAAGTGGAAGCTGAATTTGAAGGTTGATGATTTCTCCAAGAGGAAAGATGTGAAGACTAGTGCCTTGTGGGGGTAATGAAGTCAATAGGTTGTGGATTTCACTTGGAAGCAATAACATCAATGATTGTATTTGTCTAAGTGAAGAATAGATCTTAGAAGAGTAGCACCTTAAGTCTTCTAGGATCTAAACTTTAAGGAGGTGAGCTACTAGAGAGTAGGCACTTCTAGGCCCTAGTGCCTTCCTTCTCCTTAGTATATTGAAATATATTAAGAGAAACAACAACAAGACACTGGTTTCTAAAGTGCTAGAATTTTAGAGCTTTATAAGTTTGTCTAGGTCAAATCACTTTAGTAAAGTCTAGCAAATGAAGAGCAAAGAAGTAGTACCTTAAATCCTTTACTCCTAGGGTTTGCCAAGCAAGCAATTTCGTAATCTTTAACATGAATAAGAAAATATACCCTAACCATTCAAAATAAAATGACAATTGCAGATTTACTTACTTCACCAAGAATAATCAAGCAATAAAACCCTAGATTGCCAAGTAACTTCACCAAAAAATTATCCAAGTTGCAAATTTTAGCCTCCAAGACAAGAGCGCCTCACTATTTCAATCAAGAACTCCCAAATAGGGTGCAAATTTCAGACCACTTCCTCTTGTGTGAGGAGTTGTTATGTCAAAATGAGAGCATTTTATCTCTATTTATACAAGACTTTGACCCTTAATTAATTTTAGGTCAAATAAAAGGCTGACCTAGCCAATTTACATTAAAATCCAAATTTGACAGAAATAAAATAAATTATCATCTAAAGACACTTCCAAGGGTGATGTCATGCCCTTCTAAGGTGACGTTGAGGCCCCAAAGTGAAACATTAGGCTTGAAAAGTAGGGCGCTTGGCCTCCAAAGGCCCCAGATGAATCCCACATGTGCCACTAGGCTCATAAATGCCTCCAAAACAAAAATCCTAGTTATGGATGATGTCTAGGGTAATGATGATGATGCCATGGGACTTCTAGGGCCAATGTCCATATGGAAGAGTAAGATCCCCCTGGGTCTATATCCGTTAGGGTGCCTCCAAAGGCAGTGTCCTTCTTTTTCCTAGTGCAAATATTTAGTGTCTTCTTACCCGTGGCCGGGGTTGCAACATCCATCTGTGGGATTTAATCCCTCATGAAGGTTTGAGCTAATCATTCCCTCACGTGTACCTGTCCACCAAGAAAGGTCCCTCAACAACAAAAAGTACACCCTTCAGGGGCTCATAAGTCACAGGGATCATAGCATGTAAATCACATCCAATAATTAAATTACACAAACATGTCCATCGACAAACCCGCCTTAACCCAGAAAAATGCTCAAAGACATTATGCAATTTGACAAGTTAGGTTTGGGTAAGGTGTCGGGGTGTCCTATTAGGATAACCTTCCTTAAGTTTGTGATTTTTTCTAGGTGAGAGCCAATCCATGTCATGTAAGTGTATGAGGTGGCATGGGGTAAGTGTTTGGGCATGGGGTATAGTAATAACAAGAAAATGTAAGTCTTACATGTGGGTGCCTTTGTAGAGGGTGAGTTGCACCTCATCATAAATGTTATTGTTTCCTGGCCCATTCATTGGCTTTTACTCTTAGCTTTATTTCTTTTGATCTTTTTCTTTTGTGCTTCAAGGGAATAGTTGAGGGCCATTTTCCTGGCTTGATGACTAGAGATGACAGTGTTATCATAAACATTTCATAGATATGAGAAGGTTGGCTCGTGATGATACCCCCTTTCTCTTGACTATGCCACCAAGATCCACTACCCTAGTTCGATGACCAGATATGTGGTAGTGTCATACCACTACATTCCCATGGTCATAATAAGTTGGCTCATGATGAGACCTCCTATCCACCAACTAGTACCTTGAGTGTTTATGTATCTTATGGGTCCCCTTTTCTTACTGAGAATCTTTTCACTTCTTCCTCGAGGATCCCTGGGTGAAGCATCTCAAAGGTTTCAACATTGGATTTTAACTCTTGCCAGCTACTTTTACCCTCTGGGCATTTAGCCCCTTCTTCCCACAAGGCAAGGTACAACCCTTCCTACTGTGGCCAATCCCAATGCTCAAACAAAGGTAGGGGAATATGAGACAGATAAAGATGGAAAGGTGTAAGTATGGAGGGAACGGATGATGACCTTTAACAAACCCACCCAGTGGAAACCGATCCTAAAGGGATATCAACTTACTAGAGCACCGTGTCACCCCTCTAGGTATGAACAAGGAAAATAGCATAATTTCCAAGCAAACGTCATGAAATGAAGAAGAATTCAATGCAACATATTCAAGTGCTTCAAAAATTAGAGTGACACATACCATAATACCCAGACTCATTACCTCATGGAACAAGACTTATTGCTACTTTAGGGCTAGGATGGTGGGATGGATATTGTTGCTACTGATAAATGGACTGCACTGAAGAAAAGAGGGGCCCTCTGGGGCCATGCTCAATTCGTTTAGCTCTTGTTACTCCATGTCTAGGACCTGTGGGCCTTAAGATGTGATCTCCTTAGTTATCCCTAGGGTAGGGGATAACATCTTTCTCCAACTCGAGGACATGTGCTCACCGTAGAACGCATGAGAACCTCAACATCTCTGGTATGACCTGTGCCTGCTAAATCTCAACAAAAATGTTAGTAATCCTTAGGGTGGTGATATCATTCCTTGTTCATATATGATATAATAAGAAAATAAAGAGCATATCTAATATAACATATAATCATGACCATGCATATGTACATAATGAAACAAAAGAACATGGAAATGCAAATACAACTATGCTATTATGATATGCATATGGTATATACAATGGATGAAAGTGCCTACCTTATCTAACTTACATGTACTCACCTGTGAAGTCAAGTCTTTTCCCCTTGATGGGGTTTGAGCAAGTGTCCACTAACTGGTAATGGACGTTTTATCCCTTCCAACGTAGATAAATAGTAGGCATCGTTGACTGACTTCATTTTGATTATGAAAGGCCTAAGCCAAAATTGTGCATTCCATTTGACATTGTTAGGCTCACCTTTCTTAGTGTCCCACATCCATACCGTATCTCCCTCTTGATATTTTTTTGCTTCAAACTTTATTGTTCCCTATATAACCCTAGTGTATTGTCTTGAGGGAGGAGGGTGGGATTCAACTGTAAGGACTTCTTGTTGACTTGGTTTAATCAATATATCATCATCTCATTTCTTTAGTAAATTGACAGTTCCAAATTCTTTGTCCTTGTATTTATCTAAGAGTTGTTGATACTCTTCTTTCTTTGGCCATTGTATCTCATCAAAATCTTCCTCTGAAGTGAAAGGTAAATCCTCTGGAGAAAATACAGGAAGGTTTTCCTTAATTGGCTCATGTGTTTAATTGATATTAGTATCATTGTTAATTTATTGTACATGGACCTTGATCATTGGCATATTTGGAAGGCGTGCAATTGTCCCATTTTTCGTAGGCACGTTGACATAAGTTAAATCCATCTCTAATGTACCACCCAACATTGCTACAAACTTCTTGGATAAGAGCTTCCCCCATAGATCATGGAAATCTACCACCACAATATCCATATGTATGACTCTCTCAGGATATTTACCAAGGTGTACTTCAACGTTCTCAACTACCCCATGAGTGGGTATGGCCCTGGATTCAAAACCACACACATTTCTATAAGGTCGTGTAGCCTTTAGGCCTAGTTTCTCCATGAATTTCAAAGACATCATGTTGGCACCTGCTCTTGAGTGAAGCATACAATTGTTAATACATTTGTTATCTACCAGTAATGACATAAACAAGAGTGGGTGTCCATCATATTGGACCCTAAAATGGTCTTCTTGCAACATAATAGAAGGGTCTATTGGTTCATCCAACACATCGAAAAAAATTTCGAACCTTTATTTCATGGATGGAACTTTGATAAATTCTTTCAATGGGATGGTTACATGCATTTTGGCTAATGCACCTTCCAAATCAAATTTCAAATCAATCTTGTCAATCTTAGGAGAAGTTTTAGGAAGGAGTATGTTCATCGGTGGAGGTTTTGGTTGTCAAGTTGTAGGTCTAGTAGGGTGTTGGCATGTTTTACAGGCAGTGTATTCTTGTCATTGATGGCAAGTACAAAAACGAAGATGGATTAGGTACAGGAAGAATGTGTCAGGCGAGCACCAGAATTATTTTGGGAAGACGCAACAGAGCAAGCTCGATTAGATCAGAAGAGATAGTGTAGAGTATGCGTGTTTTTCATTGAAGGCAAAGATCACGACCAATAGTGCAGGGATAATGGAATGGAAATGGCAAGTTCAACAAGTGATCATTGGATCCCATTCAGAAGCGTAAACTCCAGGAGTCAAGGAAGCAACTCACGACAGAAAATCGCGAAATGCAAAACCACGACTTAATCTCCATTTTGAAGTTTCAGATACCGGGAGTTGGTAGTGTCAAGAAAACTCATGACAAGAATGATGAAATCAAAAAATGCGAAACCATGACTTTTCGGAGTTTTGGATGCCGGGAGTTGGAGGAGTCAAGGAAGCAACTCATGGCAGGAACTAGCGATATGAGAAATCATGAAAAGATCTGGACAGTCGAATCATCAATATTGTGGACCATTGATATGACTACATTTCGGAGTTTCAAATACCGGGAGTTGGAGGAGTCAAGAGTGGAGACTCTTCAACACAGGAGTCCCAAAGTTGCGAAATACAAAACGCCAAAATCCTAAAACAGGCACATCAACAAAGACTCCATTTCAAAGTTTCGCAGACCGGGAAATCAAAGATCAAAGGAACTTTAACCTTTGAAGTAGCGAACCCCGAAATCCCGAAACAAATACATCAACAAAGACTCCATTTTGGAGTTTCGCAGACCGGGAAATCAAAGATCAAAGGAATGGGGTTCCCTAACCTCTCGAACTCGCGAAATAATCCTAGTCATTGGATCAAGGAAAAATCTGGGCTGTCAGACCCAGGACGCGAATGTGGAAGACCATGTCAGCAAGGATAGGTGGCAGCCTACGTCAGAAAGGACACGTGGTGCAATCATATAAGGACAAGTGTCAAGTTGATTTGGCATTTCAGGAACTTGGAAATCACAATTCTGAGTGACACGTGGCAGACACATGGATCACAACACATCATCGAGTGACATCATTCCAAGAATTTAGTTTCGGGAGTTTTAGCATCAACTCTCCCCCAAAGTCCCTAAAGTTGAAGTTCTAGGGTGGAGGATAGCTATCCGATCACCACGGATCGTGGATTGTTGATCTAAAGAGAGAAACGATCAAATGATTAGCGAGTGGTCATAGGCTGTGGTCACATCATTGAGAGTTGGAGGAAGGCACTAACAACTAAACTCCATTTCAGAGATCGTGACTTGGAGAGTCGAGATGCCTCGCAACAGGAATTCGCGACATGTGAAATTGCGAAATTCATTTTGGCATAGCCTGTATTCACCACTGGTGGTCACGTGAGGGGAAGAAGCTAGTGGAGCTAAACTCCATTTCAGAGTTTCAGCGATCGCAACATGAAGAGTCAAGATTCTTCACCATAGGAATGTCGAAATGCCGAAATACCGAAACGCTAAATGGCAAAATCAACGCGAGACCCTGTGCTTGTAATCCAACGGTGTTGGATACATGGAAATTTGATCGAAGGGCTACTATTTCTCTTCACAGTTAATCAATCATTTATGATTCAGTTAGTAGAACTGAATCATGACACATGGATGGTTGGCGATTCAGTTGCTGATGTGTTTTTCTTGGAGGTTCACAGTGTAACTGCTAGAAATGACTGATGGTTTCTGCCAGAGGACTCAAAGAGACTTCAGGGTGATTGCCAGAGAAGATGAAGAGTCTCGAGGCATCTTCCAGTGGCATGAAGACTATTCATAGAGGCTATTGATAGATGTAAGACCGTTGGAGCCTGGAACTGCAACAGAGGGAATGAGCTCGACTATGATAGAGAAGACAAAGAGTCTCGACTGCTAGATAGGCTAAGGAATCTCAGCATAACACCCAGTGATGATGAACGGATGGGTATAACCATCAGAAAAGATGAGGAATTGCCATGATGATCAAGAAGAGGACTCAACACGAGGATAACATGCAGAATAGAGAGAGTGTGTTGATGCTCGAGGGAGTGAAGTGGTGGCAATATGGAGTGGCAGTGAATATCCTGATGTGGAGAACAATGGCAGAGTGTAGAGCATGCCGAAGCATTGAGCATATAGTATGCACAAGGTGCACATAGACTATACGAATGCAGAACAAAGAAGCGATGAGTGTTGCTGTTGAGAGTGATTCAGGTGTGTAGAAGGAGGTAGAGTGCAGCAAATGAAATGCACAGAAGAGGAATGGTGCATTGAATGGACATGGCGCATAGAGCATAAAAGGCAGAAGAACAAAAAGTGCAAGGCATGTGTGCAGGAAGACAGTGAGGTAGACAGAGTAGGGTAGTGTAGCAGAACAGTGATGAGACTAGTAAGCCATTGATGAACATTATATCACTGTAATAAGTTTCAGTAGCAAATATTGATATTTCAGGGTGGTAGGGAGGTGTTAGGGAGGACTGTTGTCCTTAGAGGTTCAAGTGGGTGCTTGAACACAAGGAGTTGTAGCTTCCATCCGGTTGCAGCCAGAGAAACCAGGGTGGTAGGGTGGTGCAAGGGAGAACATTGGTTCTTTGGTATACATGTCGGTGCCTGTGTAACTGGAAGTTGGTTCTTCCATCCAGTTGGTGCTAGAACTCTTAGGAAGTTAGTGCTTTCATCCGGTTGGTGCTGGAACTCTTAGGAAGTTGGTGCTTCCATCCAGTTGGTGCTGGAACTCTTAGGGAGTTGGTGCTTCCTTCTAGTGGGTGCTAGAGAAACTAGGGAGTTGGTGCTTCCTTCTAGTGGGTGCTAGAGAAACTAGGGAGTTGGTGCTTCCTTCTACTGGGTGCTAGAGAATCCAAAGAGTTGGTGCTCTCACCAAGTAGCATCTTTCAAAACAAAGGTTGTAGCCTCATTATGAGTTGGTGCTCATAAGTATGATAATGTACAAAATGTAAAGATTACTTATCATGTAAAGAAGAAGAGGTTTTTACCCTTTATGGGTTTCCTCAGGAAATATCTGTCTCTGTGTATCTCATATGTGTGAATGATGTTGAATGTTCTATCGCTTACTTCCTTGCATTATTGTGATTGTCATTGAGTGCTCTGTAAAGAGTTTAAAATAAGCATAATTGTTTAAGCACAGTAACAACTGATTCACCCCCCCCCCCTCTTAGTTGTCCAACAATTGGTATCAGAGCCAACCCCTTTTATCTAAGGGTAGATCCTAGAGCTTAAACATGTCAATCCATGAAGGAAATTCAACCAATAAGGCCCCTCTATTCAATGGAACAAACTTTGGCTTATGGAAGGTTAGAATGAGAACATACCTAATGGCCTTAGGTGTTGATGTTTGGGATGTAGTAGAGACTGGATACATAAAGCCTGTTGTGCTAGCTTCCAAGGATGACAAGTTAGAATTTAGATTTAATGCTAAGGGAATGAATTCTATCTTGAATGGACTTGCAGAAGCCGAGTTTGTAAAGGTGATGCATCTTCAAACTGCCATAGAAATGTGGGACAAAATCATTAGTAGTTATGAAGGTAATGAGAAGGTAAAAGATGCCAAGCTTCAAACCTACAGAGTATAGTTTGAAAAGATACAAATGAAAGAAGATGAAACCATTGGGAAGTATTTTCTAAGAGTTGAAGAACTAGTAAATGCAAAGAAAGCACTTGGTGAAAAAATTGAGGAACCCTCTTTAGTTCAGAAAATTTTGAGATCTCTGTCAGATAGGTTCAACCCAAAGGTCTCAGCTATAGAAGAACTTAATGATATAAAG
>JZKD02S0255944.1:47492-57986 GCA_000966675.3 Picea glauca | reverse complement strand
TTGTAGCCTGAGAAACTAGGGGGTTGGAGCCTCCTTCCAGTTGCAGCTGGAAAACAAAGGAATTTGGTGCTTTCAATGAATGTAATTCTTCAAGACATATAAGAAAAATCATTCCATGGTTTTCTCCCAATTTGGGTTTCCACGTAAAACACGGGTGTATTGTGTATGTGTGTGATTGTTTATTTCTTACTACTCATTACTAGATAATAATTTTACATTGATATAACATTTGAAGAAAAATGATTATAATTACGCTATTACTGATTCACCCCCCCTCTCAGTAATCCAACACTAGGAGCACAGTAGGAAGGATCAGGGCACTCACCGCAGAACATAAGCAATTGAGTGATCGTTGTGCGTAGACTTATGAATGCCTCGCAAAAGATCTGGAGTTGAGGAAACTAGAAGCACAACTCAAAGAGGCGCAACAACAGGTCTCCATCGTGCAAGGGAAGATGAAGTCACTCACTACAGCTGAGAAAATAAAGAGATCACAGGAGCAACGCGCAGTCCAGTAGCAGATTACTGTCATCCAAAGAAAATTCATGGAGTTTACATAGAGATTACAATCGGTGCAGGACAAATCCTGCACGATTTTTGAAGAGATTGAAGGACAAGGCTCACAGCTAGACCAAGTGGTTGCAATAGTGGAACAACACTTGGAAGGGCCTGTTACAGAGAAAGTGATTCGGGAGTTCACTGAGCAGGAGGCTCTGGCGAAGTAACAAGTTGAGGCAGATCAAGCTAAGCTCGTGGCCTTTGAAGGAGCGTTGCCCAGATATGAGTGACTCGGGACGAGTCACGTGTGATTGTTGGGGGCCTGTTGGCCCTGGACCAAGTTTTGAGGAAACATTGGTCCTGTTTGACCACTTTTGGGACTTCGACAGGTTGGTCGAAGATGGAGTGCCTAGGCAGAGCTGAGATCATAGGATCTCGCTTTTTTTGTGGGCTTGTGGACTGAGCAAAGAGTTTACTAGGGTTTATGTAATGGGTTATGGGATGTCGGCCCACGGGTTTACCCATGTTTAGGCCTTTTTGTAAAAGTATATGTAGGAAGGAATGTAATGTAGAAAGTAGTAGAAGCTTAGTGCAAGCAATGTAAGAGATTTGGCCAATTGGCTATGTGCATGATATGTTAGTAAGGCTCTGTGCTAGTAAGGAGTTGGCTCTGTGCCTTGACCTGATTTTGGGAAGGAGGATCTGGTGTGCAACGCGCAGATCTCCTGTCCTCCGCGGAGTTGGGCTCTGTGGCTTTGTGCACAGGAGAAGATGAATGTAAGAAGATTGAAGACTAATAAAGAAGAAGAAGAAGTTGGTGTATGTAGCCCCACACTAGGGTGAACCACGTATATCATGTGTTTTGATGTGCTTTGTGCGATGTTATTTATGTGTTTATGTGCTTAGTGTTGTTGTTATACTGTATGATGAATGAATTTGATGTCATTGCTTAGTGCTTGATGGTATTAAATATAAATGAATGCTAGATCCAAGATGATGCTATGTGCTAAGTGAATGGAAGTACTTTATCTTGATGGTTAATGCGTTGATCTGTAATAAGGGTTTAATCTGCGATGTGAATAAGATTCAAGAAACTAATGCATATTGTTGTTCAAGTGCTCTGTTAAGTATTGTAATCATAGATCTGTGTCCCAGCGTGGTTGTAGACACCTGAGTCCTGCAACCCCCCATGCCTCTACCTTGGGTGAGACTTCATTTGCTTCGCAGGTGTTGCCGAAAGGGTCGGTAGTTAGGGTTTTGTTGGTGCGTTGTTGAAGCGTTGAACCCTAGGTATACCCCTGTGCCAACAATGTCCTTAAATAATTGTCATCAAAACCTAGGTTTAATTGTACTTTTAGTGATCTAGTTGAGTTAGCATACTTCATATTCTAATCATACTTTACACTTTCCATCTTCCCTTCTCACTTCCATCTCATTAATAAACAAATATTTCTCCGCTTATGTTGGACTTATCAAATGTCATTCAAAAAGTTCTAGTCAAGTAAATTGAAAAAATAATGTGAGCCTGAGTCAAATAATCCAAAAAGGCTAGAGGTGAAGAGCACGGAAAACAAAAAAATTTAAAAAATAATAAGGCTATAGCTATGCCACCTCATTAAAAAGGCCTATACCCCTAATCCCTATGCTAAAAATGCATATTTAAAGAAAATGACTAGAAAATCAAAGAAAAATATAAAGGGGAAATAACTAAAGTGTTGAGGTGGTAACTCTAATGAAAATCTCTCTTAAATCTTTACGTATATAAATAATGAATATTCCTAGCTTCTGAAAGCTAGTTGGACCAACAAAAAGGGACTTTTATCATCATATATGACTTTGAGGGTCATTACATGACATACCCCTTCCCTTTCATTAGTTATCCATCATTTTTCACCTATCTGTAACCTGGTGATATAGGAAATACATCTTGTCCTAGGCATTGTTGCATGTAAAAAAGGTAAGAGTGTCCTACCATGGTAAAACTTAGGCAATTTGTAAAAATTAATTTGTGTTTTGAAGTTTTTAGAAGAAAATGCTTGTTGTGCATCACCTAATAACTTGTAAAGGGGTTAGACCCACCACTATAAGTGGGAACCTTGCATTGGGAACCATGTATCATGCCTTAAGATCCATGACACTACATTGGGATTTGTGATGTTGCATTGGGATATGTATACCTCTATACAACCATATCTATGAACTTTGGGAATTTGTGCCACTTGCCTTAAGATTCATGTACTTCATTAGGATACATGTCACAGCTTTGGGATTTGTGACAATGCATTGGGCGATGACAAGGATGCCACATCATCACAATTTCCACATGGATTACTTCAAAGGGGTGCCTCTACTTAGTTGGATCAGATTTCCCACACATGTACCTTATTTTCTCTCATGGACTATAGGTGGGAAATTGTTGAGGTAGTTGAGGAAATGGACCATGTTGTTATAGGTTGTTACAAAGATGGACCAATTAGTTACAATTGGTTACAAGTGGTTGAGGTGGTTGTTGCCTCTTGGACTTCACACATTTGATGAGTTGCCTCATTTGGGTCATGTTATCCCCAATTCCTAGGGATAACTAAGGCGATGATGTCTCGAGGCCCTCAGGTTGCATACATGGAGTACTGAGAGACAACTTGATCAATAATGTTCATTTTCACAGATAGAGACCCGCTTCACCACCACAATTACAGGCTCGTCATGAGGGTATCCACCACATCAGATGGCTTCCATAAGACATTGGATATTTCTCCATGAGGTACAAGTCATGTATTATGGTGAATATCATTTCAATATTTGAGGCATTTGAGTTTGTTTCATTTAAAATAGCTTTTGATTATGTAACATTTGCTTGGAAATTATGTTCTTTGCCCTGTTTCACTTTGGTGGTTGACACTGCGCCCTAGTAAGTGGGTCACCCTTAGGGATAGGTGTGCTACTGGGATGTCCTCTTGACAAGTTATCATGCCATTCCCAACCATACTTGTCACTTTCCATACATCATCCCCCCATCTCCTTACCTTTTGGTATTTCCAGTTGTACTGACCCAAGAAGCGATTGTTCCTCATTTCAAGGGAAGAAGGGGCTGAAGGCCCAGAGGCTTGTAGATGGCAAAAGATAAAATCCAATCATGAACCTTCTATATGCTTGCCTAGGGATCTCGAGGACTCTAAAATGTCTCTGATGGGACACGTGAAAACTAACTAATACAAAAGGTCGACCAAAGAGGAGCATGTATGGGCATTGTTTTTCATGCTTAGGTAGAAGCCCCACACTTTGTTTTCAACTTGGGGAAGCATTATGTGACTAGGGTAGAGTCAATATGGCACTGTTTTTCATGCTTAGGTAGAAGCCCCACCTTAGCTTCAACCTGGAAACATCTTAAAAGAATAAAAGGAAATAAATAGGATTGGAAAAAGGTTGCATTGAAAACAAAGGTGCAACACACCCTCTAGAAAGGCACCCATAAATGAGATACTACAATCCCTTATATTTCATGAACCCCATACCCAAAATTATTTCCCTTATCCATGTCACCTCATCCACATGACCTAGAGAGGGGTCCACTTGGAAAACACTCATAAAATTGAGGTATGATTCACCCAATAGTTCGCTCTGTCAACCCTACCATACTTAAACTTGACAAATTGCATAGGGTCTTTAAGCACTTGTTTATTTTGATGAGGTGGTTTGGATGTACATGCTTAGATGGATATTTTATTGATTTTATTTACTCATCACGATGTATTTGACTTGAGATCCTTGGAGGGAGTATTCATTGTCTTTGCAGGACCTAGTTGGTGGAAAAATTTGGAAGAACAAGCCTAGCTTGGGCTTCCTTGGGGCTTGAAACCCACAAGTTGAATACCAGGGCCCACACACCGAGTGATGATGACATGCCTTTGGAGGCCTAAGAAACACCTTGGAGGATATCACCTAGCCCCTACAAGCCAAACGAATTGCCTTTGGAGGCCAAAACGTCACCTTTGAGGGCTTGACATCACCCTAGGGCTAGGGTTTGGTGGTGATTGAATACACTTGGCAGGTTTTGAAGGAGGGAGCCCTTGGATCATGGAGGAGAGGCTTGGATTGAAGACATTTGGACTTTGGAGGCCTAGCACACTCATCTCCAACTCAATGACTTGACCTAAAGTGCTAAAATGTTTCCTTAAGAGGGTGATGCTATGTTCTTAGGGTTTATCTTATGTGCGAATTATGAATTAAAAAATGTTATTTTGGCATCGGGACAAGAAAAAGGGAAAAGTTTCCCTTATCTTGTGGTTTACCCTTTGAATGTGGAAAAACTATGTTTTAGAGGATTTGTATAAATATAGATCATCTCCATGTCATTTTATCATAGCTCTCCCATTGAGAGAAGACTACATTGGCTAAAATTTGTACCCTGGTTGGGAAATTCTCTCTATCTCTCTTGGTTACATTAACCTGTGATGGTTTGTCTTATGTTATTGGATGGATGGATGATGTACTAGCTCTCTTAGAGACTTGTTCTTGCTTTATGATGGATTTTCCTTGGTGAATTAGGGTTTCATCTTGTTAATGCTTCAATTAGGTAAGGATTTCATGTTCATTGCTCTCTTTTCTTGGTTGTAAGTTTGATGTGATGATCTCTTGGGGAGTATAAGGGCATACAACCCTCTCCAAGTCCATTATAATTGTTTGGAATAATATATTGTGCAAAGAATATTAGGAGTAAAAGGGCTTACACCCTCCTAGGTTTTCCTTGTTGGTTAGGGTTTGCCTTGGGGAGTAAAAGGGCTTACAACCCCAAGGAAGTAACTCATCCAACTTGTTTAATCAAGAGACTCCATTTTCCCAATAGAAAGGCACTATTCTTCATACATTGGAGAAATAAGTTATTGCATTGGTAATTTTGAAAAGTTGAGGTATTGAAATTTTCTTAAGTGGAACTTAACCTATATTCTATACATGTCTCTAAGCCACTAAGGCAACTGATTTGGCCAAGAAAGTCTTACTGTTGTTGAAAATTTAATCTACAACCATTAGGACTGCAGAAAACTCATCATAACTTTTTATTTTACTCTCTTATCAACCATCAGAATTTGTTAGCATAATCTACTAGTCATAGCGCATATTTTGGGTGGATTTTTTGCAAGTTTTGGTGGCTCATTTTTCTGCTATAACAACTTGTTTTCTACAGCGATAAGGCTATAAATATATCTCTGCAATATGTAATGTTCGTTTTCGAGTAGGAGCTTCAGAGAGGAAGGCTTAGTAGTCTAAACATCCCCTTTTAGACTATAGCTAGGAAGAAACGGGGGGAAAGGGTCATTTGATGTCATTTCACTAGGGAATGTTATATTTTGAAAGTGACATTAAGTGAAAAGTGGGAAAAAGCCAAATATAGAGGTCGCTTAAGTGAAAGAGGCTAAATATAGAGGTCAACGAAGAATTAGGGTTTGAGAGAGTATATGATGGAGAAAAATGACCTAATTGATGATTATGACATATTATGATTTGAGAATTGAGCTCTGAGGAGAAAACAGACAGGTTCAGGCGAATCAGTGGAGGATTGTGGATTCTAGGAGGAATACATCGGTTGATTGGATTTGGTGTTGAGAGAGACACCCTAGCCAATTGAGAAAACCATCCAGGTTTTTCCATTTCTTCATCACTGTTTCAACAATAGTTTTAGTGTGGATTCCAGAGGAGTGAATCTATCACAAAGCAAGTTGCTTCACCTGAAGAGGCCTAGCGAATATTATCCTTTCAAACCCAATTGAGATCAGGGCAAGGCGCTTCCATTGAACCATCTAGAGTGGAGTTTTGAGCATCCTAGCCACTAGGGCGTCATATTCAGGTAGTGGGGGTTTGCAGTGGGTTTACCGACAACAGAGATAGTACAGTTTATCAGATCTACACATCTAGGGAGACATTGAGCTAGATTCCTCCCGACCCATTAGAGGAGGAGGAAGGACGCCTCTATTGAGATGGCTTACAACAGATTCTGATGGTGGAATCATCCAGGGCGACTTATCCAGCCATTTTCGTCAATTGCAGCGTAACTTTGTGGGTGAAAAGAAGGGAAATAAGTTCATCAGCCTTGGGGACTTAGCAGATCACAGATCCTTCCAACCCAGTTGAACTTGGAGCAGGGTGCATCCAGTAATCTAGTTCCCATCAATTTCTGATGATGGAATCCAACAGATCCACCTTGCATGCGACAGTTCCTCATGCATGCAACAGTTTTCCACATGCATGTCATTCGACCAACTTGCATGTCATCTTTCATGCCTTGCATGGCACCGATCTATCATTGCATGTAGTTTCTGGTACTTTTCTAGTTTATATCTTTATATTTCCAGCATAGATCCATTCATTATTTGATCTATCTGAAACTATTTGATTATTATTTACATGCATGTAGTTGTGAGTGAATTTTTATACATGTGTGTGATTGTTTGTAATTGACTACTTAATCAAAATATCTAAACAAACCATTCTACTCAAACAAACAAACATGCAAGCTTCGCATGAAGCTCAGAACTATTGAAACTCAATCAGAAACCCTTAATCACATCCAAAATCCCAAAGAGTATCAATTTTGGCAGTAGATAGTCAGCAGTTGAGGTTAATATCTAGATCTGCAGATCTAGGGATATTACACTATACTTGTCTATAACAGCCTTACATCGATGCTAAAGTCTATGCTTTTATACTTGAGTTGTACTTGTGTTCACTAGCTTATCTCTTGCATCATTTGTTAGACTTTTAGCATCTTGTTTAGTAGCTCTAATAATCATTTCTTTGTTGATATACATCTTAATTTGATTGTTGCAAATAGGGAAAACAAGCTTACCTTACTTGTCCACTTAACATATAGCTTGCATACTTGGCTTTTCTTGTGTTTCGGGCAGGTACAATCACTTTTTTGTAGGTACTCAAAGACTTGGAAGCCCTAAATTACCCTCGAGACTCGTTACCAAGCCTTCTTCCACCTAGCAAATTGACCTATAGGGGCATCCATTCATAAGTATCACTTTCCATCTCATTTCCTCCTAGGGTCATCCGGGATTCCCCCCTTGAGGTGATCACTTCACCTCTAAAGTGACGGGAGTACCTATCAGAGGTGACAGTGGGTAGGTATTCTCATAGTTGTCACCATCTTGTGGTTTGGGTCAGGCTTTGCCCAACCTACAACTTGTGTGATACTAGGTCACACATGCCACTTTTCTCTCCTTCTAAAAGGGTGCACTTCATATTTTGTTTACTATTCTTCACTCATACGTATTGGACCCTCATTCCATGGAGTTTGTTATTAAGGGCGCCTCACTTTTGGACCCATGTTTGACTAGACCATGAGGACTTTAGCTTACTTTGAGGAGGACACACCTTTACCTATGCCTCTATGGACCACAAGTGTGATTTATTTTTTGTAGCTTCACTATTTTATGAGGGTGTCCCTCCATTTGAGGGTTTTATGTAACCACTTGTGTATTTTTTCCCATGGTTTTCAGTTGGGAACATGGTTTTGGCCCCTTGGTTTCTTATGTACATTGTATTTTCACATGGTATTGTTCCAACCCATTGTTTTCTACACATGGTTTGAGGATGGCGCCTCTCCTATATAAATAAGGCATTGATCTCATTTGTAACTAGAGTTTCAAGAATAAGAGATATCATTTGACTCATTTCTATTTGTACTAATAGTTTGACTTAGTATTTTCTTGAGTAAGTTCTTGTAAGGGATCTAGCAAGAGTGTCTTGATTGTAATAGGTGAAGGTGGATTGAGAAATCTAGCAAGGAGCCACAAGAGGAGAAAAGTGATACAGTGGAAGAGCTTCATATGGTAATGATATTTCATTACAGTCTATAGTTGTTTATTCTTCACTAGAATAGTCTTTAGTTTGTTTAGTCTTTAGTTGTGTATGCTTCACTAGAGTTGATTTTCAAATCCTACCTTAGGATAGTGTAGATACTACCCCTTGTTACTTAAGCAACTGGTAACACACTCCTATCACCATCTAGATCTTGGAACATCCAAGACTTCTTGGGGGAATTTGCTAGCCACACCCCAGGGTTTCCTAGAATCTCAAGATTCATTGCAAGAACCAAGCCTCAATGAGTGTTGGGTTGACCCCTTAGCCGAATAGGATTTAGGCACTGGTATTTCATTTCATTTCTCTCATAAATTTCTTTCAATTAAACTTTTTTTGTCTTTTTTTCTTTTTGGTTTGTTTTGAGCAATCTAGGATTTTATTGTTAGAATCGTAGAACTAGATTGCTAGATTCCAAATCTAGGCTTTGATTTCTAACTGCTAAATCTTGTTGGATTTGGATCATGTTTGTTGTAATGAATTGCTGAATATAGTTACGTCCATTGAATATTGCGTAAGAAAGCCACCTTCGCTAGGTGAAAAAGGGTTTGGATTTGCTTGAAATCTTGCTATATTTATGGATTTAACCCCCTACCTTGAATGAACTCTAATGAACCTAATCTACACATCCTTACTTGAGTTTATGGTATTTCATATTTATGCTGGAAAACACATGGTATAAGAGCGTCATTCATCTGGTTAACAAAGGTTTTCACGTTCAATTCCAATGTTTGGCAATCATTGGGTTTACAACACTTTAATTAAATGAATTGATGCTACACATGGCGCAACGCTTTGCTCATTAAGTCAGACGACCTAGGTCACTTAAGGCCCAATATCATCACTTGTTTCAATGGTTGATTTGGCATAAACTTTGATAACTTTGTGGTATCATAACACTTCACACAACACATAAATGCATCATCTAATAAACGTTGAGTAATACAACTTTTATATTTACAACTGTTTCATGTCCTAAGGTTTGTATTCAGGGTTTTAAATTTGTTTCTTCAGCATTTATGGTTAACGTTTGGTGCTATTGCTTATTATCTTGCACATATACGATCTTAAGCTTTTCCTCAAACAAATCAATGCATTTTTGGGCTGGACGCCTTGCTCCTTGAGCCTAATGTCACCCCCCAATTTTGCCCAAGTTTGCTGAAAATTCATAAAATTTGTTGGTTGAGTTACTGAGTGAATATATCTCATATGCAAGTTATCTATGATGGGATTTTCTGTTTAAATCTTGCTGAGAAATGATCTGAAATTGCACGGGATAATGATATCAAGTGACCCTTCTTTTCACTGTTGTCACAAATTTTCCAGTTAATATTGCATTTGTGGATGGTGTAAATGTTTCAAGTAATTTGTTTGCAAACACATTTGTAGACAAAATCTACTTAAAACTTCTTCGTTTAACCATTGTTCACATAGCATTGGAAAGTAAATTAAATCCAAATGACATTAAGTTCTCTGTGGATCAAATTTAAGAGCTGGTGCAAATTTTAAGTTTAAATCCATCAAAACACAGTAGGTCTTTATTCTGTTTCAAGATCTAAAGGTTTGGCAAAAATCTGTTGCCAATATTACTGAGTAAACTGTGTTAAAGAATTCATCATAACCTCACTGATACATTGCTTAGGAAACAAGACTATGGTGCTCCAATATAGTAGTCTGTGTACAGCTTTTAACATCTCCACAGTACTATTGCAAACAGTCTATGGTTGGTCTAGTGCACTTAATACTCATGCATGGTACTGGTGTATGGCAAGGTTCGATTCAATGCTTGATGATTAAAATATGGTAACCTTTGATGCACATAAACAACAGTAAGCTAAATACACTTAATGCACAAATGGAAATATTTTAATTCCATGCTTTCAAGATAATGATCTTTGACATTCCACATTCCCATGCTTTGAGTCCTTATGCGACTGTTCTTTCATCAGAATTATCACTGTTGAGAGGCATCTTAATTGAATTCCTGGCATACGATCTCATTAGCATGAATGGTACCTTGAAAAATAACTAAGTCTTTCCAACATTTGATGATTATCTAATGAGCATGGTGAATGAATGATATACTATTTTAAGCTTTATGGTTACATCTCAAATATCGGTCGAAATCTTGTCTTT
>JZKD02S0255944.1:25532-43669 GCA_000966675.3 Picea glauca | reverse complement strand
TATATATATATATATATATATATATATATATATATATATATATATAATTGTTCGAAGAATGAAAAAATCAAGAGAGGAGGTAGGTGTTCACATTGCAAACAACTTAGGTTGTTAATGTTTAAGCCATTATTATGGTTCTTTGCATTTCAATAGATAACAACAACATAAGACAAGATCACTGAGAAATACACAATCACAAGAGACACATCATTTATCCTGGGAAACCCTCATGAGGAAGAAAACCTAGCAAAACTTCCTTATTATAGATAGCCAATACAATGCCAAGAGATAACTCAAACAAGTACATAAATTCCTCTCCTAAAGATGTGCCTCTCTCTCTCTCTCTTCTCTAGCTGCAACTCTGAAAATTGACTCTCAATGAACAAGTGAGTGTGTGTCTAAGTGAGGCGCTAGCCTCCTTATTTATACAAGGCTGGCACGTGTGGGAGTGTCCTTTGACTGGCAGGGCTAACTTCTTCTTCTGGGTGGTTATAACCACCTTTATTTTATTATGGGGCCTCTTTGATATATTATGGGGCCAACTTCTTCTTTTGCCTATTACAATTACATTATGACCAATCCACAAAAGGGGATTTGGTCCTTTTACAATAGCCGACATGATCAATCCACAATGGGGATTAATCCAATGAATAATATATCAATAATAGTCAGAATACACTTTGCAGTTACATTATTTCAACACTCCCCCTTAACAAGAAGGGTATTCTACAATAGCATTAGACGAGAGAGAGGCCTTTATCATCAACAACATCAGGAGGACAACATTATCAATATCATCTTGGAACACTGACTGGTGTATCTATAAATCATTGGAAGTTTTCTTCATCGGCAACATTGTCATTCTCAAAGGAATGCAATCATCATCTGCATCAATATGGATTAGTATAAAACTAATACAGCATCATCACAGCATGAGGCTGGCTCATCATCATAATACTGGACTGGCTTTATGTCACAGCCGTAAGGTTGGAAGCACAACACTCATCTTTCTTTATGTCACAACAATCAAGCTAGAAGCAAGGTACTCATCTTGATTTACGTCACAACAATCAAGATGGAAGAAAGATACTAGACTGGATTTACATCACAACTATCAAGCTAGAAGCACAGTATTGGTCTCATCTCATCGTCTTGCTTTACATCACAACCATCAGGTTGGAAGCAAGATACTAGATTGGCTTTACATCACAGTTGTCAAGCCATAAGCACAGTACTAGTCTGATCTCATCCTCTTGCTTTATGTCACAACCATCAGGTTGGAAGAAAGATACTAGACTGGCTTTACGTCAGAGCTATCAAGCCAAAAGCATAGTACTAGTCTCATCTCATCGTCTTTCTTTACGTCACAACCATTAGGTTGGAAGCAAGATACTAGACTGGCTTTACGTCACAGTTGTCAAGTCGTAAGCACAGTACTAGTCTCATCTCATATTCTTGCTTTACGTCACAACCATTAGGTTGGAAGCAAGATACTAGACTAGATTTACATCACAGCTATCAAGCTGGAAGCTCAGTATTAGTCACATCACATATTCTTGCTTTACGTCACAACAATGAAGCTAGAAGCAAGATACTAGACTAGCTTTACATCACAGCTATCAAGCTGGAAGCTTAGTACTATTCACATCACATCTTCTTGCTTTACGTCACAGCAATGAAGCTGGAAGAAAGAGATGTCTCATCACAACAACTACTCCCCCTTTCGAGGAAGGTCCTTTTGGACTATACAAATCTTATCTCAAAAGTGATCAAACTTTACATGAGATAGAGGCTTGGTCAACACATCAACAACTTATTCATCTGTGCTAACATACTGAAGCTTTATGGCTCCTCTCTGCACCATGTCATGGATGTAATGATATCGGATCTCTATGTGCTTCAACTTATCATGGAATATAGGATTCTCTATCATCTTTATGCATCTCTTGTTGTCACATAGGATCGTCATTGCTTCCATCTCTAGGTCAAATAGACCGGTCAACAACTTTCGAAGCCATATAGATTCGCAGCTAGCATAACACGCAACAATGTATTCTGCTTTCATTGTACTGAGAGCAATGTTGGATTGCTTCCTACTCTGCCACGAGATCATGGCTGATCCCAAACTGAAACATCATCTTGAAGTGTTTTTCCTGTTAGAAACACTTCCTACCCAATCTGAATCAGTGTACCCACTCAATGTGAAATCATGATCTCCATCATAACTGAGACCATAATCTAATGTACCCTTAAGGTACCTCATCACATGTTTTGCAGCCACTAGGTGAACATGTCTGGGTTCTACCAGAAATTGACTCAAGGTGTTCACGACAAAACAAATATCTGGTCTAGTGTTCGTCAGGTACACCAACGATCCAATGATTTGTCTATACAGCGTGGCATCAATCAATTCTGACGAAGTATCGACCATCAGCTTCATCTTTGCTTCCATGGGTGTATTCATGGACTTGCACTCTAACATGTCGAATCTCTTCAGGATTTCGACTGCATACTTCCCTTGGTTAAGGAAGATCCTCTCTAGACTCTTCCATACCTCAATACCTAAGAAATAATGCATTAGGCCAAGGTCTTTCATCTCAAATTTTGAGGTGAGTCTCTTCTTACATTCGGTGATGAGTTTTTCTTCTCAAGTTAAGAATAAGTCATCCACATATAGAAATAGTATCACTGGCTCATCGTTCACAACCTTGAAGTAGAGGTTAGAATCTGCTTTACTCTTGGTAAAGCCCAAGCTCGTCAGAAAACTATCTATACGACCATACCAAGCTCTAGGAGCTTGCTTCAATCCGTATAAGAATTTCTTCAATTTGCAGACATGAGATTTCTTGTTTTCAACTTCAAATCCTTGAGGTTTCTCTATATACACTTCCTCTTCGATGACACCATTTAGGAAGGTTGTCTTTACGTCCATCTGGTGTAACTTCCACTTCATCTTAGCTACAAGGGCTATGATGGTTCTGATCGAAGTGTATCTGGCTACAGGAGTGAATGTCTCTTCATAGTCAATGCCTTCCTTTTGACAAAAGCCACGAGTGAAAAATCTTGCTTTATACTTCTCAATACTTCCATTAGCAGCATGTTTTATTTTGAAGATCCATTTGGAAGATACCATGTCCTTACTCTTCGGTCTAGGAACTATTTCCCATACATCATTCTTTATTATGGATTGGCATTCCTATGTCATGGCATCTGTCCATTCTTTCCTCTGGATGGATTCTTCAAAACAGGTAGGTTCCTCCTCTAGGAGATCACACATCAAAGTCGTATAACTGGAGAATGGATTTGGTATTTTCACTTGTCTCGTGGTTCCTTCGGGAACACCTTACTTCTCTCCATCTTGAATAAGCTCTCTAGCCCAAGCTATCTTTCTTTTATGGAGGATCGTCATCTGAGGAGGTTCTTGAAATTATATTATATCATGGTCCTCTAGAATTTCCTCATCAGGGGAAGTTACGACTTCCCTCATTGGTTTTGCGGCTCTGGGAACCTCCCTCACTAATTCTGTATTTTTGGGGATTACGGGTTCCTCTTCATATACTTCTTCAAGCTGGCATCTTCTTGATTTCTTGAGTGTTGCATCCTCATCAAAGGTCACATCCCTGTTGATCTCAATGTGACGGTGACCTGGTATATAAATTATGAAGGCCTTGGAGACCTCACAGTATCCCACAAATATTCCCTTCTTTCCCGAGGGTTCCAGCTTGTTTCTCTTTTCTTTCGGAATGTGTATAAAAACTGGGCAGCCAAATATTTTGAGGTGGCTTACCTCTGGCTTCTTTCCGGTGAAAATTTCTTCAGGGGTATTGAAACCAAGTGCACTATGGGATAATTGGTTTTGCACATATACAAATGCCATTGCTGCTTCTGCCCATAAGAACATAGGAATATCTTGATCATGGATCATATTCTTCACAACTTCCATTGTCATTTTGTTCTTTCTTTTAGCTACACTGTTTTGTTGAGGATTATAGGGAGTAGTGAGTTCCCTCTTGATCCCAACATCTTTATAGAAGTTCATGAACTCTTTTGAGGTGTATTATCCTCCATTATCTGACCTGAGTATCTTGATCTTTCTTTCATAAATATTCTCTATCAAGGCTTTGAATTCCTTGAACTTGCTGAACACTTCATCTTTAGATTTCAAAAAACACACTCAGGTTTTACGAGAATAATCATCAATGAATGATATATAGTATACATACCCACTAATGGAGTATGATGGCATTGGGCCACACACATCTGAATGAATGAGTTCTAGGACTCCTTCTGCTTTGTTGTCTCTCTTCAGAAAAGGGTTCTTGATGTTCTTCCCTTGTGCACATCCATTGCATATGCCTTCATGATCAACCTTGAGTTCTGGTAAACCTATGACAACTTTGCATATGTATGGTAGCTCCTTGTAGTTAATGTGAGCTAATATTCTATGCCAAAGTTCACATGAATTTTCAATGGCGTGGTTCATGGCAGCCTCTAAGTGACCCTTTAGCTTATACAAGCCATGTTCTTCACTTCCAATGATGATTGCTTCATTTATGGTTTCTCCTTTATCCCACATAAGAACTTTTCCATCTATAAAGGCAACTCTAAAGCCTTTCTTTTCTAAAGATGAAATGGAGAGTAGGTTCTTTGTCAAACTTGGTACATAGAGTACATCCTTCATCTTCATTGAATTCCTGGAATTCAGTTTGTAGTTTGATTCTCCCACTCCCTTGATGGGATATTGGTAATCATCTCCAAGTGTCACTTTCTGAGAAAACTTATTTTTTGAAATATAAGAGAGAATGTCTCTTTGACCTGTCATGTGCTTTGATGCACCACTATCAATGAGCCAAGTGTCCTCCCCAGGTGTTACTAATCCTGAGAGGGCCGAGATTAAGACAGGGTCTTTGATTTGCTCTCTTATCATCTTTGTGGGTGGCTCTTCATCTTCGACTGCATGGGCATGGTGCCTCTTATGTTTCCTCTTGTATTCTTCTCATCTAGCTGGACAAAATTTTGCAATGTGTCCCATCTTGTCACAATGGTATCATTGTACAGATGAGTAATCTCTATCCTCACGTTGTCCTTTCTTTTGAAATCTCCTTGGATGAGATTCTTTATGATTGAATTTGTTTGGGGGTTGAGACTCTTTACCAGTCTCTTTCTAGAAGTATGACTTCCTCCTTCCTCCTTTGGTGTGAGTAGCTAGGGTTTGATCATCATCTCTTGCTATTAATGCTTCATGGTTAGCTACTCTTGTCTCTTCTTGAATGCATTCTTCCCATAGACCATCAAACGTTAGTTTCTCTGTTCTGACACAAATCATTTGGATGAATGCATCCCAAGGTCTTGTGAGACCATTTAGGGCTGTCATTATAAGTTCGCCTTCTTCTATAGTATCTCTTATTTCTTCTAGTTGTTCTTTGAATTGGGATATTCTGGAGAGATATTCTTGGATTGATTCCCCCTTCTGCATTCTTGTATTCTTGAGCTGAGTTCTAAGATTCATCTTCTAGTTTATGTTCTTTCCTTCATATAGTCTGTTTAGCGCATCAAACATTTCTTTCAGAGTCTTCTTTGATGACACATAGGGAATTAGGTGATCTTTGATTGAATCTACAATGATTCTTTTGGCCCTGATTGTGTCCTTTTGGTGCTTTTCCTTTTCTGTAGCATCAACGGGCTCCGGTACTTCTTCTTTGACGAATCTTGCTAGGTCATTCTCTTCAAGAATGAGACCAATTCTATACTTCCAGGCACAAAATTTTTTCACACCTTCTAGCTTGTCAACAAGCTTAACGCTTGCAAATATCTTCTACTTGAAGCTGGGAAAATGCTCAAAAAATGAAAGTGTTCAAAATCAGGTTCTGAACTTACCAGGAGGTGAGCTTGGTTGAGGCAAGTAGCCCAGTGTGCTTGGATCTGAGAAAATCCAACGTTTACCTCTCCAAACTTGATCTACAGATTTCTGGACTGGTGCTTCTGGTTTTCTGGTACCTCTGGTACTTCTGGTACTTTGGTTTTCTTGTACTTTGTGAAACTAGGGTTTCACTTTCCAGGAGATCTAGCCACTAAAAAGGTGCGTTGAAGGTGCCAAATTGATCCTTGGGGGAGGGTGCACTTTTCTAGATGGTTTTAGGGTTGAAATACTTCACCAACAAAAAGCCCTAATTTGCATGTATGACAACAGTGACATTTTTCACTTTTCTCTTATGAAAGATGCTCTCTTCATCTTGGCTCTGATACCATGTTAATGTTTAAGCCATTATTATAGTTCTTTGCATTTCAATAGATAACAACAGCATAAGGCAAGATCACTGAGAAATACACAATCACAAGAGACACATCATTTATCCTGGGAAACCCTCACGGGGAAGAAAACCCAGCAAAACTTCCTTATTATAGATAGCCAATACAATGCCAAGAGAAAGCTCAAACAAGTACAAAAATTCCTCTCCTAAAGATGTGCCTCTGTCTCTCTCTCTTCTCTAGCTGCAACTTCAAAACTTGTCTCTCAATGAACAAGTTAGTGTGTGTCTAAGTGAGGTGCTAGGCTCCTTATTTATACAAGATTGGCATGTGTGGGAGTTTCCTTTCACTGGCAGGGCCGACTTCTTCTTCTGGGTGGTTATAACCACCTTTATTATATTCTGGGGCCTCTTTGATATATTCTGGGGACTTCTTCTTCTTTTGCCTATTACAATTACATTATGACCAATCCGCAAAAGGGGATTTGGTCCTTTTACAATAGCCGACATGATCAATCCACAATGGGGGTTGATCTAATGAATAATATATCAATAATAGTCAGAATACACTTTGCATTTACATTATTTCAACACAGGTCTCGCGCACATGAGATATCCTATGGTGAAAAGCAAGCTAAGTGGGGACATGTACACAAAAATCAATGGACACTTAAGCACTTGCTCTTCTCTAATGGAGAGACTTTGCATGTAGATAGTACAACAAAGACAAAAACAAAGCATAAGAAACAAAAGAAAGCAACAAAAAATTATGCATGACAACAAACATCCATAGTTGAGAGCCCTTATTTGTAAGGCTAGAAAGAGATAAAAAAAAAAGGAGAATGTAGCTCATAATGGAAACTTAATCTAGAAGGGTTCCCTATCCAATGGGGAAACTTAGAATGGGTGGAAAAAGGCTAAGGGATTCTACTCTAGGACAACCCATCATAGGAATGCTTTGTTTATGTTGTAAGACGCGTGCAAGAGAGCAAGTTGGGCTAACAAACCAACACCCAATGGAGTGGATACTATGGTAAATTCAATGATTAAAGGTCCAAATGTGATGTTATAGAGGGAGAATCTCTTCCTATATTCTAATTCAAGAATACATTTTACCAAGAAAACAATGGTTAATATAATGATCCAAAGGTACCCAAATATCATGTTTAAATTCCTACACCTACTAAAAACCAACTGAAAAATTGTGCAAGATTTATGTATCAAATTCATCATGAGCTATGAAATTCATGTGAGTGTTCTCAAATTTAAATTGGTCAACAATATGTTGGTCCAAGGCAACATCAATATTATTTATTAGGGAGAATTGGGCCATGGTATCCTCATTAAGGCAAAATTGGACCTTTGGGGATGAATAAAAGAAATCAATCTCACCAAGGGGAATGGAATGTAAGGGCCCACAAACAAAGTGGCCAACACTAGGAAGAAATTCGATGGGAAAACCAAGATGAATACTAAGGACTATCAAAGGAAGTCATGACATTTAAGGACTCTTCATCATCATGGAATATCACAGTTTAGGAGGTAGTGACGCGTTTACAAAAAGGGGAAGAAATTGGATATGTTACACCCAAGCTTGAAGGTGCCTCAACAATATCCAAGCCTAAGTCATTCAAAGGATTTAAAGGCTCAGGAGAAGCTACATAAATGGTGGAGGTGACCATAAAATTCATTCACATAGAAGGTTTGTTCAACCAAACAATAGGAATGGACTTGTCACCCCATTGATGTGCCACCAAAGATGTTGAAGCAAGAGAAGCCTCAACACTAGAAACAATGGGTTCATGAAAAGTGGAGGGTTATGAGAAAGGCACAAGCTCTTATAGGGGATCATTTGGTTAGACAAAAGATCCTTCAATCTTCAAACTTCTTCAAAATCAAGAAATAGGTGAACGTAGTGATCCTACACACAAATAGCACAAGGATGTTTCTGATTTGTAAATTTTCATGGACATTCCACTGGAACAATTTGTTGCAACAAATCTTACAATATTCTGAAATCTCTTATTATATTGTGTTTTGCTTAGATTCTAGATTTAAAGTTACTAACTTAATTTATGAAATACTAAATAAATTCAAATTGAAATGAAAAAGAAAAGCAAATAACACACCATCCACACAATGAACATAAGATATACCTTGGGAAAACCCAATATAGGAAAAACCCAGCTATAAGGTGAGACCTATGCTCTACTCTTTACTTATAAGTTATGAAATGAAAATACAAAGAAATGGCCACTCACTATGGAGTTTCCATGGACATTGTGGCCAATATGGTTGTTATAGGATCATCTACTTCCTCTATTCTACTTCAATATCCCACCCTCAATGGTTTGCTTTCCTATGGAACAATACTCAATACAATAAGAATGGAACCCCTTCCTTTCCTAATGGTCCAATATTTAACATTAGCCTAATAGTCATCTAGGGTTAGGGTTTCTGCATTCCTCAACCAATAATTAATGTTAGGGTTTTGGACCCTCTAGAATCTTCTTGAAAGTGCACACATGAATAACTCCTCGTGTGTGAGTAATGGAAGTTGACATGCCATCCACTCAGTACCATGGTGGTCAACAAGATAGGTCAACTTGTGGGAGGCATAACTTCTGCATACGAACTTTGATTGAGGTGATATTCACGCCATTGGAAATCTCTTGAAGTATAGAACAATGTTAAGAGATTGGGATCCAAGCTCAAAAATTTTTAACCCAAAAAGCAATTATTTAAGACCTCAAATGGGATTTGAAAGGTTCTGGACCCCAAATCACCAAAGTGGGACATGCCCATGAAATGGTCACTATAGTTAATAGCTCCAATTTTCCACCCAAAATGTACCAAAATAGATGAAAAATTATATAATGATTCATTCTAGATCATACCTACCCATTTAAAGAGTATTTTGTTTCCAAAATATTTCATTGAAAGAGGTCATGAAATTTTTCCTATACCTTCTCCTTGTAGTACCATTCGGCCTTGCCTAGAAATTGTCCTTTCTACCCAAACTACTAGAGTTCATATTGCCCCCGTCAGAATGTTTTGGACTTCTTCTGTAAAACTATATCCTTGGATAACTCTACCTATGCTTTTGGTGTTAGGTCTTCTATGGTAGGTAGGACTTGCTCATCGATTTCCTGGCCCAATATGGAAGGCTTGTAGAGTTTCATATTTTCCACATTCACTACTAAATAAATGTGCATATATGGGGGAAAACTAAGTCCTTAGAAATTATTGTCCACCTTCTCCAATCATTAGAGAAATTTGGAGGTAAAAATGGGCCTAAAAAAATTGTACTATCAAAATAAACTTTAAAAATTCCAACAGGATTCAAGATGATGATGTCAACCACGAGGGTAAATATTTTTGGAGGGATAAAAAGAAAATTGTTTTTTAATCATATTTTTGACTTATCTCTTGATAGGTTTACTCAAATTTCAAGTGTAGGCACTTGTTGGATGGGAAATTAAATTCTACATCAAAAGAGGATCCTTTGTGCATACTTTTGATATACCCATAGTGAGATAAAGTGGAAATACATGAAAAGACATGTTTCTTTCATGTATTTCTAGTTTATCTCACTGTGGTTCTATCAAAAGTATGCATAGTGGGTTTTCATTGGATGCAAAATTTAATTTTGCATCTAGCAAGTGTGATGCAGGAGCATTCTGCTAAAAAATCATTGTATATTTGGTTGACCTAGGGGGTCTTATGTCTGCTAAAGAATTGGTTTCTTAATGAGAAATTATGTATGTTTGAGTGGTTTGAGTGAGGAATATGTGTGTGAGGTTTTATTGTAAATGTTCTCGAATATGTGGGAACATGAGAGATATTAGGCTTGTGGAGATCTCATGAGGATCTTAGATATTTGGAGATCCTAGAATAGAGATTTCGTTTGGTGGATAGTGGATTAGAGAGGATCCTTAGGAGTTTGTTGAGGATTTGTTGGATCTGAACCAGAAACAACTCAGAATCCCTTTTGTATATTTTTGTATGCCTTAGAGGCAAAGAATGGTGGCCAACTGAATTTTAATTAGGCCAGACATCGAGGATAGTGGCCAAACAAATGAAGGATTACGCCAAAGGTTGGGGGCAATCAAACAGGGACCGAGGATTGCAGTTTGTTGATTTAATCCAGACAAAGGAAGGCTTGCGAGCCTATGTAATTGTATGCAAATCTATGTGTATGAAGACAAATGAAATACTATATTTCAAGTATTCTGGAAGCCTCTGAATTCATGTCTATTATATGTGTATTGAATACCTTTGTGAGGAAGAAGGATAAGCATGTGCATAAGCTGAGACTGTGTAATTGCAGTTGTAGGGTTTGTGTTGCAGGAACGAGAAGAAGAACCATGGAAAGAAGACCTAGTACACTCTTGTACCCTATGCGAGGTTGATAATGGTTGTTCCATTGAGCATTGATCACATGAAGGATCCATGAGCCTACAAAATAGTGGAGACGAGAGATTTTCGTGATCACAGAGGAAGACTCAAAAATCGTGTGATCACTTCACCAGTGAACATTAGCTATTAGATCACAATCGTGCAAGGAATATGAAGGGATGAACATCGGTTATTCATCATCTAGATAGAAACTATGTACACTGTCTGATCTCGAGGAAAGGGATAAATCGTTAACCGATAAGTCGTGGCCATTAGATATGGAGGGAAGGAGGAGGATCATTGGGTCAACGACTGATTAAGTTGTGATCATTGGATCCTACTAAAGACAGATCAACGAACGACAGTGATTGTGGAAGTTGAAGGGAAAATTAACTAGCGAGCTACTTCACATCTCGCAACTAACCAGGATCGTAGATCTCCATCGGAAGGAAGATCAACGATGGACGTCGATTCTGTTACTAGTGAGCAACTTTGATTGTGGAAATCGGGAGTGGGTTTAAACATCATGCAGTTTGTGGCTCTGAAATCCATCATACCCGTCAGATCTGGGGAAGACGGATCTACGTCGTAGGATTAAGGAGGAAAGGTTTTAGCGCCTTGGTATTAAGCCCTCAGTCACATGAATCAGAGTTAGAGGTACTTCGGACTAGCAGAAAGAAAATAGGGTTTTGCACTCTGTGTTTGAGTTATGGTCATGATAAATGGTCCTATGGGAAAAAGGACCAACAATTGAAGTGTATAGAAATGTGACAGAAGGTAGAATTCGATCCTGCTAGTGATCGAATCAAAGAAGGAGCAAATCGATCCTAGGAAAACCCTTTGTGGGTTTAGATCACTCTTAGAAGAAATAGTTATTAACTATGGGATAGGCGAGCAGCATTGGATTTGGCCCAAGCTTGTGGGTAAATTTAGTTGGATTCATATCTGAATTGCATCAGCTTGGTATCAGAGCTTGGTATGTGAAGGTGGGGTTCATATTGGAAATCTGACAAGAAGACAGTATGCATAGGAGAATGCATAAGGAGGCCAAAGATATTCTACACAGAGTAATTCGGATTTAGGGAAATATGATAGAACAAGGTAGAGGCAAAGAATAGTCCATTCAAATGCAGATGAATGGTGGAACAAGATCATGTAGAGATATTGAAGGTTGATATGCTATGTTTTATTTTAACTCTGGTTTTAAGATTTGTTTGTAGATTACAGGTAGTAGACAAAGAGGGTGATAACAACATACAACTAAGAGGTTGTGATAGAAGAACAATTGTGTTCTTAAAGAGAAAGTGAAGACTCTTAGAAAGTGGCAAAGAACCTTGAGGATCCAGCTGAAAATTGGACAAGGAGGACAAGTTGAATGTTCTCAGAAGAAGTAGAGTTAAGCAGAATCCCATGAGGAGCAAAGGAATTTCTCATAAGGTGGTTCCAGAGACAGAGAACCAATTAGGTACCAAGAGGTCACCCTTAGAGGGAATCTTGAGTTGGTATGAAGACATGTATGGAGACTTTCCAAGAGAAGGCTTAGAGGCAGTCCAAAGGTGAACAGATGGAGTTCACAAAGGAAGGAAAGACAATTACTACTAATGGTCATTACATAGGTTCAGAGGAAAGGCACATCAGAAAGAAATATGCCAAGGTAAAAGGCATAGAGAAGATGAGTCAAGAAGAGTTTGACAGAGAGATGATTGAGATAAAAGGTAAACTCAGTTACATGATGAAGTTGCTACAAGAGGAAGAGATGCAAAAGAACTAGAGACATGGACGGAGTATGAAGAACAAAGTTCAGTGGTCGGTGATGCAGTTTTATGGGGAGAAGATTTGGAAAAGATTGCAAGAAATGAAGCAGAAGATGAATGCTTTGATGCAAAAGGAGAACCTCAATGGAACTGAATTTAGATACATGCCATTTACAACAAAGGAAGGAGTTCACTATTGTGAACAAGAGAAGGGAGACATCCTTTGAGAGGATGATGTGGAAAGGAGACTAGTTGAAAGTCTCATGAACTATTTGGAGAGTTTAGATCAACATGATGAGGATATGTCGATAAAGGAATCAAGAAAGGCTAAAGGCCTTAATGTTTTTAAAACTGATAATTTGTGTATGTTTGCAGGTAAAGCAGGTGATAGATCGTCACTTGAAGTTGTCATGAAGATGGAAGAAGAAAAGGAAATGAGAAAATACATATTGAAAGGGAAAAATCAGAATTGTGTTATGATGGAGAATGAGGCTATGTTGTCTCATGAAGACAACCAAGAGAGAACACATACACATTTGGATGATGAAGGGACTGATAGATGGGAAGAAGGATTTGTGGTTGCAAGTGAAAAATAATTGGCTCATGGAGATAGCCAACAAGAAGCTGAAGAGAAGCATTCTGATGAAATGCTTACCAGGTGGAATGAAGAGATATAGTTGTTGGGATAAATTTTGATAGGACCTGGATCAAGAAGAGGAGAAAGTACAACCAATGAAAGAACATATTCACTTGTGTCTAGCAATGAAAGAGGAATTCTTATTTAATATAAAGAAAAAGAGGTAATTTTTAATTTAAATTTTGATCTGAAAGTTGCAGACATACCAATGGAAGATGAACATGGCATGGGAGTAGCATCTAGACTATTTCCTAAGAAAGAAGGTAGTCCTCAAGTGTTGAATATTGGGGAAGATTTAAATTTTATGGAAATATTGTTGACTAAAGATGAAGACTACAGAGAATATGAATACCTGATTCAAATGGAAGAGAAAATGAATGTGTCAAGTAGAGGTGGCACGGGAGAAGGAAATCAAAGAAAGAAACATGAAGATATAATTCAGGACATGATGCAACAATTAGTGGATAGCAACAACAACATAATTGAACAAAGAGAAGGCATAAAAAAATGGCAGAGTATGTAGCAGCCAAAGGATAAGCTAGACATAGAGGTTGAGATGATAATGGGGTTGATGAGGAATATGTCCTAGAAGCATAAGACAACAACAAAGAGCAAAATCAGCAGCAACAAGCAAGTGACAATAGCAGATTGTGAAGGAAAATCCAGTGGGGCATTACAGCATAAAATGTGGAGGCCAGGAGAAGTACAAGCAACAACCAAGAAACAACAGAATAGAGAAGTTGATGGAGCAAGTGGAAGGCTTCAGTACAAAGTTTGGGACTCTAGAGGGTTTCATCAAGCATGTGAAACACATGATCAGGAGATCATGAATATTTTCAACCTTGAGAGTCTAATGTAGGAGCATTTTGCTAAAAAATCATTGTATATTTGGTTGACCTAGGGGGTCTTATGTTTTCTAAGGAATTGGTTTCTTAATGAGAAATTATGCATGTTTGAGTGGTTTGAGTGAGGAATATGTGTGTGAGGTTTTATTGTAAATGTTCTCGAATATGTGGGAACATGAGAGATATTAGGCTTGTGGAGATCTCATGAGGATATTAGAGATTTGGAGATCCTAGAATAGGGACTTGGTTGACTGGATAGTGGATCAGAGAGGATCCTTACGATTTTGTTGAGGATTTGTTGGATCTGAAAAAGAAACAGTTCAGAATCCCTTTTGTATATTTTTGTAAGCCTTAGAGGCAAGGAATGGTGGCCAGCCGAATGTTAATTAGGCCAGACATCAAGGATAGTGTCCAAACAAATGAAGGATTAGGCTAGAGGTTGGGGGAAATCAAAGAGAGAATGAGGATTGCAGTTTGTTGATTTAATCCAGACAAAGGAAGGCCTGTGATCCTATGTAATTGTATGTAAATATATGTGTATGAATAGAAAGTAAATACTCTATTTCGAGTATTCTGGAAGCCTCTGAATTCATGTTTATTATCTGTGTATTGAATACCTCTGTGAGGAAGAAGGATAAGCTTGTACATAAACTGAGACAGTGTAATTGCAGGTGTAGGGTTTGTGTTGCAGGAACAAGAAGAAGAACCCTGGAAAGAAGACCTGGTACAATCTCGTACCCTATGCGAGGTCAAGAATGGTTGTTCCATTGAGCATTGATCACAGGAAGGATCGATGATCCTATAGAACGGAGAAGATGAGAGGTTTTTGTGATCATGGAGGAAGACTCAACAACCGTACGATCACTTCACTAGTGAACAGTAGTTGTTAGATCACAATCGTGCAAGGAAGATGAAGGGATGAACGTCGAGCATTCATCATCTGGCTAGAAACTCTGTACACTATCCAATCGCGAGGAAAGGGATAAATCGTTAACCGATGAGTCATATCATCAGATCTGGAGGGAAGGAGGAGGATTATCGGGTCAACGAATGATTAAGTCATGATTATCGGATCATCCTGAAGATAGATCGACAGACGGGAGCGATTGTGAAAGTTGAAGGGATAATTAACTGGAGAGCTACTTCACATCCTGCAATTAACCAGGACCGTAGATCTCCATCAAAAGGAAGATCAACGATGGACGTCGATTCTGTTACCAATGAGCAACTTCTATTGCGGAAATCAGGAACGATTTTAAACATTGTGCATTTTGTGGCTCTGCAATCCATCATAGTCATCAGATCTGGGGAAGACAGATCTACGTCGCAGGATGAAGGAGGAAAGGTTTTAGTGCCTTGGTATTAATCCCTCGGTCACATGAATGATAGTTATAGGTACTTTGGACTAGCAGAAAGAAAACAGGGTTTAGCACTCTGTGTTTGAGTTATGGTCACATTGACTGGTCCTATGGGAAAAAGGGCCAACAACTGAAGCGTATGGAATTGTGACAAAAGTTAGAAATTGATCATGTTAGTGATCGAATCACAGAAGGAGTAGATCGAACCTAGGACACCCCTTTGTGGGTTTAGAGCACTCTCAGAAGAATTAGTGATTAACTATGGGATAGGCGAGCAGATTTGGATCTGGCCCAAGCTTGTGGGTAAATTTGGTCGGATTCATATATGACTTGCATCAAAGTGCCTACACTTGAAATTTGAGTAAACCTATAAGGAGATAAGTCGAAAATAGAATTAAAAAGAGTAGTTTTCTTTCTTTCCCTTTGAAAATTCATAACTCTTATTTTATTATTTTAACTATTATTTAATTATTTTTCTTAGGAGTCCCATTTTAGACCCAAAAATTCCCTAGTGACTTCAAAAGGATCAAAATGCATAGCCTTGATATTCTTACCAAGTCCTTGTAGCCTTTATTTGTTTAGATACAACCAAACTCTGTATCCACCTTGAATGTTTTCTAAACTATGTGTTGATCATGTCGAGCCTTGTACTTTTCCTATGACTTCTTCACTATCTCTTGTACTTGCAAATGGATCTATCTGATCTTTTCAATAAATGTTTTATCCTTCAATGGATTCTCTTTTGGTGTCTTTCTCACTCCCCCTTTTGTCCATATACAACATCTAAGGGTGAAAGTGGCAAATACCCAAAGCAAGTTTCAAAAGGGGACTTATTGGTAGAAGTATGGATTGTTTTGTTCTAAGAGTACTAAATATAAATCAAATTTTTATCCCAAGTCCTTGGACACTTTGGATTGTAACCACTTAAAATAATAAACAATGTCCTATTCACTACTTTTTTTTGCCACATATCTATGGATGCAAAATTGTGGATCTTTTCAACTTGGTGTCCATTTTCTCCCAAAATGTACTCAAGAAGGAACTGAAAAATTTAGTATCTCTATCTAAGATGATGCTCTTGGTATCCCAGTGTGCATCTAGACCTTTTCAAAGAACATGTTTGTTGCATCTTGCCCCTTGATTGTCTTTTTACAATGCATGGGAACACATGTCTTGTTAAACCTATCAACTACAACAAACATATAGTCATGTCCCTACTTTATTCTCAACAAACCATGCAAAACATCCATGGAAATGCTCTCCCAGGGTCAAGTAGGTACATGTAGGGGATGGTATAAACCTTGCTTTATGTCACTAGGATTACCAATACAACAAAGTACGCATCCTTCAATAAACCAAGATACATCTTCTTTCATTTTAGGCCAATACACATACATCTGTAAGTTGGTAATTGTCTTCCCAACACCAAAATTCCTTACAACTTTGGAGGTGTGAGCTTATGTAATAAGTTGCAATCTTTCACCTTTAGGAACACAAAGTTGTTGGTCAGTTTTCACAGGGCTTGGTTTTGTCACTTGGTTTTGTCATTAATCTCAAACTTTAAATCTCTTATTGAGAAGGTGTCTAAGGTGTCTACCTATGTGAAAGATGAAGGAAATTGTATATGAGTCTCTTGTGTGTTTATGATATGAATCTCTTGTGTGTTTATGATATGAATCTCTTGTGTTTTTATGATGGAATAGAGACAGATGCAAAATTTATGCCAGCATCTCTGTGAGTACAACAATAGTGTAATAAAAAATGGATAGATGCATTGCATGAAATGAAATTGGGCAGTCGGCACTTAGCAGAGAACTCGACAGAGAATTTGGCAAACATTATTAAAGGCAAGGCAAGCATTATTATTGGTAGAGCATTTTAAACAGAGATTTTGTTAGCATTATGGAGTGTAGCATTATGGAGTTTGTTGGTATTGTTGTTATGACAGGTGTAGTTGTCATTAATGGCAAACTAAGACTAAATAGTGAGCCAAACTGTTCTCACCACAAATAGTGCATCCAAAATTGGTGTATACATATGCCAAACTTCCTGTGCATATATATGCCAAATTGTTATCACCACAAATGGAACATCACCAAATTGTCTGCCATTATATATGCCAAATTGTCTTAGTTATCACCATTACTAGTTTTTCTCTGAGAATGCATTGGATTTCAACTTATCTCTTTGTATCTCAGCGTGAATGCATCGGATTTCAACTTATATCTTTATATCTCCACATGAATGCATCGGATTTCAACGATCTCTTTGTATCTTAGCGTGATGAGGGCTTACATAACTTAAACACGGGGTTCTTGTGTTGTGTAAAGGAATGATACGAAGCAGGGTTTTGTGTTATGTAAAGGAATGATATGAAGCGCCTAAGGGATTAATTTAACAACTCCAACAATTATATTTCAACGATGTAAATGCTCTGATGAACCTAATCGAAGGGTAGTTGTGCATTGTGTGTCAACAGAGCAAATCATTCAATCCAAGGGCAGTTAAAATTAGTTACAAAGATTAAAACTAATACTTGAAGGGGATTTGAACTGTCTTTGTATATATAGCACTCTTTCCATAAAGGAACAGTGTGTGAAAAAGAAAGATATTGAAGTGGGAGTTGTTGCTCTTGGAAAGAGAGGAGGAAATTTGTTTTATTTCTGTAATTGAAATGAACAGAATTATAGACATACAGAAACGATGAAAACATAGCATTAATGAAGAACGGAGAAATATGAAGAAAGAGAACTGGAGATCAATTGATTCAAAGTGATACAGGTCCAGAGGATTTATGCAAAGAAGTTCATGAAGCAACATGAAAAATACACAGGTGCAACAGTTCTAGTTTTTTTTTTTAAGTATATATATATATATATATATATATATATATATAT
>JZKD02S0255944.1:0-25522 GCA_000966675.3 Picea glauca | reverse complement strand
AGATTAGTTAAACTGATAACAAATAAAGAACTGAGTCAAACTCAATTGATCCGGGATAAATCGATTGATGCCAATAGAACTCCACAACTAGAGCAACCTGAATTATGCCATGAAGAACCACCACATGAAATTAAAGATAGACAGGTAGAGGAGATTACTACCCAAAGAGAAATCCCATCTCCTCAAACCGAAGCTGAGGCAGACCCTTCCCAAATCACAGAGGCCCAAACCTCACAAACATAGGCATTAACGAAAAAGAGGAAGAGAGAAACAAATATCCCTAAAACCATCATTCAGACAAGGAGAAGAAGCAGACGAATTCAGGAAAGAACTAAAGCAATTCACGGTACAACAAAACAACCTAAAGAAATTTAGAACTCTACAGAACAGTCTCCACGGGAGAATGTTCAAGAAACTGAGCAAGCATAACAAACCTCACCAAGGAATGATCAGGAAGACACCCAACTGACATTAGAGCATCTGACATAACAATTTTTGAAGAGCTATGAGATAGAAATAGCCTAGGTTCTGGGAAGCTTGGGAACCTCAATTGACAGAGGCACAAATAATCCAGAAAAATGCCCAGAACAAGCCTCCTCTTCAAAACTAGCTGAAGCTTTTCCTGATATTGAAATGTATTTTCCAGAGGACACAACACAAGAAGAACCTCACCTTGAAATAAGAATCCCTCTTGGACAGACAAAACATTTGGAAGGAATAAAGGAACAACCATCTACTGGCCAAAATGAAGAAGACATTGAGACCTCTCATAAACAAAAATCAGCCAAGAGCCATAAGAAAATTAGAAAGTTAAAAAAGGAAAACAAATTGTTGAAGAAAAAGGCTAAGAAGGCTAAAGTATTGAAGCAGAAGGTGGGTAAAATCAAGGAAATTATTAAGGAATTGAAGAAATAGTTAGAACAAGCAGATAAGGCCCATAGAAGAAATAAGAACAAAAGGGCCAAAGTGCAAGGGAGAAACCCTCTTCCTAAAGAAGTAGTCAGTACAAATTCTGTATGGATACAAACAGACCCTGAAGAAATAGTAGTAGAAGAAACAATAGCTTAGAACGAGGAAGTAATTCTTGTAGAAACATAGGAAAATATGACAGCTACAGAAACAATTGATGCTGAGGTGCAGAAAAACACCCCAATATTAGAGGAAATAGCTCAATTCCTTGAGCAGAATGCTACCATCAGGAGATTGGAGGAAGAATTGATGCAGTCTCAACAAACCCTGGCTCAAAATAGAAATGANGGACCACAAGTGTGATTTATTTTTTGTAGCTTCACTATTTTATGAGGGTGTCCCTCCATTTGAGGGTTTTATGTAACCACTTGTGTATTTTTTCCCATGGTTTTCAGTTGGGAACATGGTTTTGGCCCCTTGGTTTCTTATGTACATTGTATTTTCACATGGTATTGTTCCAACCCATTGTTTTCTACACATGGTTTGAGGATGGCGCCTCTCCTATATAAATAAGGCATTGATCTCATTTGTAACTAGAGTTTCAAGAATAAGAGATATCATTTGACTCATTTCTATTTGTACTAATAGTTTGACTTAGTATTTTCTTGAGTAAGTTCTTGTAAGGGATCTAGCAAGAGTGTCTTGATTGTAATAGGTGAAGGTGGATTGAGAAATCTAGCAAGGAGCCACAAGAGGAGAAAAGTGATACAGTGGAAGAGCTTCATATGGTAATGATATTTCATTACAGTCTATAGTTGTTTATTCTTCACTAGAATAGTCTTTAGTTTGTTTAGTCTTTAGTTGTGTATGCTTCACTAGAGTTGATTTTCAAATCCTACCTTAGGATAGTGTAGATACTACCCCTTGTTACTTAAGCAACTGGTAACACACTCCTATCACCATCTAGATCTTGGAACATCCAAGACTTCTTGGGGGAATTTGCTAGCCACACCCCAGGGTTTCCTAGAATCTCAAGATTCATTGCAAGAACCAAGCCTCAATGAGTGTTGGGTTGACCCCTTAGCCGAATAGGATTTAGGCACTGGTATTTCATTTCATTTCTCTCATAAATTTCTTTCAATTAAACTTTTTTTGTCTTTTTTTCTTTTTGGTTTGTTTTGAGCAATCTAGGATTTTATTGTTAGAATCGTAGAACTAGATTGCTAGATTCCAAATCTAGGCTTTGATTTCTAACTGCTAAATCTTGTTGGATTTGGATCATGTTTGTTGTAATGAATTGCTGAATATAGTTACGTCCATTGAATATTGCGTAAGAAAGCCACCTTCGCTAGGTGAAAAAGGGTTTGGATTTGCTTGAAATCTTGCTATATTTATGGATTTAACCCCCTACCTTGAATGAACTCTAATGAACCTAATCTACACATCCTTACTTGAGTTTATGGTATTTCATATTTATGCTGGAAAACACATGGTATAAGAGCGTCATTCATCTGGTTAACAAAGGTTTTCACGTTCAATTCCAATGTTTGGCAATCATTGGGTTTACAACACTTTAATTAAATGAATTGATGCTACACATGGCGCAACGCTTTGCTCATTAAGTCAGACGACCTAGGTCACTTAAGGCCCAATATCATCACTTGTTTCAATGGTTGATTTGGCATAAACTTTGATAACTTTGTGGTATCATAACACTTCACACAACACATAAATGCATCATCTAATAAACGTTGAGTAATACAACTTTTATATTTACAACTGTTTCATGTCCTAAGGTTTGTATTCAGGGTTTTAAATTTGTTTCTTCAGCATTTATGGTTAACGTTTGGTGCTATTGCTTATTATCTTGCACATATACGATCTTAAGCTTTTCCTCAAACAAATCAATGCATTTTTGGGCTGGACGCCTTGCTCCTTGAGCCTAATGTCACCCCCCAATTTTGCCCAAGTTTGCTGAAAATTCATAAAATTTGTTGGTTGAGTTACTGAGTGAATATATCTCATATGCAAGTTATCTATGATGGGATTTTCTGTTTAAATCTTGCTGAGAAATGATCTGAAATTGCACGGGATAATGATATCAAGTGACCCTTCTTTTCACTGTTGTCACAAATTTTCCAGTTAATATTGCATTTGTGGATGGTGTAAATGTTTCAAGTAATTTGTTTGCAAACACATTTGTAGACAAAATCTACTTAAAACTTCTTCGTTTAACCATTGTTCACATAGCATTGGAAAGTAAATTAAATCCAAATGACATTAAGTTCTCTGTGGATCAAATTTAAGAGCTGGTGCAAATTTTAAGTTTAAATCCATCAAAACACAGTAGGTCTTTATTCTGTTTCAAGATCTAAAGGTTTGGCAAAAATCTGTTGCCAATATTACTGAGTAAACTGTGTTAAAGAATTCATCATAACCTCACTGATACATTGCTTAGGAAACAAGACTATGGTGCTCCAATATAGTAGTCTGTGTACAGCTTTTAACATCTCCACAGTACTATTGCAAACAGTCTATGGTTGGTCTAGTGCACTTAATACTCATGCATGGTACTGGTGTATGGCAAGGTTCGATTCAATGCTTGATGATTAAAATATGGTAACCTTTGATGCACATAAACAACAGTAAGCTAAATACACTTAATGCACAAATGGAAATATTTTAATTCCATGCTTTCAAGATAATGATCTTTGACATTCCACATTCCCATGCTTTGAGTCCTTATGCGACTGTTCTTTCATCAGAATTATCACTGTTGAGAGGCATCTTAATTGAATTCCTGGCATACGATCTCATTAGCATGAATGGTACCTTGAAAAATAACTAAGTCTTTCCAACATTTGATGATTATCTAATGAGCATGGTGAATGAATGATATACTATTTTAAGCTTTATGGTTACATCTCAAATATCGGTCGAAATCTTGTCTTTTCCATCATTTCTAAGTTTCATTTGGATATAAGTTTCATGAGGGAATGAAAACATTTCTAGCACTTAAATTCCTCTATGATTAATATTGTTTTGGAATATTGGATTTGAGCAAGCTCAAAGTTTACTGATTTGATAAACTATTCACGTGCTCAAACTTGCCTTGCACCTTGAAATCGAGTAGTTACAAATAATTGAGTTTTTATCAAGTCGAGTTAGAAACTCATCTCCTTACTCAACGACCTAGCTTTATTTGACCCTTAGGAACACCCTCCTTAGGTTAGGAATCCCCTTCTCTTAGCCTTAAAGAGAGAGGCAAAGCCACCGAGGTGACAATGGGTGGCTTGCCTAGTAGTTGCTTCTAGGATCTCCTACAAAGGTTAAGACTTTTTGTTTCGCAAGAGTTTAAATAGTAATAAGCTTCATCAACCATGTTTTGCACATTACTAGTTCTTGTTGTGACTAAACTCGTTGAATTTCCCGTTACCATCTTTAGATGTGTTCAGTGTATTAAAAGGTGATTTGGGGGAGTTGGATCAATTCCATGCCTTTAGTACTCTAAGCATGTTTAAACAAGCATGGTTCATTTTTCTCAATTCACTATATCTAAGAAGCACAAGACAAAAATAATTGGTTAAGTCTCCATAGTCAATTGTTGTTTCAAAGATGTTTGACACTTTGATGTCATTGATTTGACTTGGACCAACGTAGGATCAGGTCACCTTGGTGTGCACTCCCTTCAACCTATGTCAAGATTGATCATGAATATGACTTGTGTCAAGCTAAATTACTACAACCATGCTAGTTGCAACATGACACAAAAGATGGTGAATTGTTGTAAACAACTCACTGAAGCAAAAGTATTTTAACGAGGGCGAAAAAGTGATTAAATGACATGGGAAGGCATTGATAACTAGTTGCATTAAATTAAAATGGATTACAAATTGTGCTAATGTTACTTGAGCGATTAAGTGTGATGCACATTAATACAAAACACAAGTACAAGAAATAACATAGAGACAACTTAAATAGATAACATGACTAGTATATAAGATCTTGACCCAATTGTACATTTATCCCATCGCAAAAGAATGAGCTGCAAAGAATAACACAAATCTAAGCAATGTAAGGAATCATTGTGACTCAACACTCCGAGGGAAGTGGTGTATGAGATGGATCTTTTGTATGATCATAATGTAAAAATATGTGGACACAACATGATACACCATATGATGGTTTACAAATGGGCTTGATAATGAGTATACAAACTAAAATATAAGATTTCCATCTAATGAGGTAGTTATAAAGTCATCTTGCTTCGCTACAAACTCTTGTGATGTTTATAAATATGTGGACTATTTCTAAGTTGATCACTAAAATTGGTGTATACTCTATCATTTTAATCATTTTGAATGGAAGGGGTGCTAGTATTCCTAACAATGAGATTATGTTGATATGGTAGAAAAATTCAAATTTGGCAAGGTGTGGTTCGATGTGTGATGATTTGTCAATGGTGCCACAAAGATCATTTCTTGATGTAATATTGATGACATGCTAGGGACAATCCATAGGTCATAATTACACTAGAAGGGGAAAACACGATGAGGAAGACGAGTTGGTTGCAAAAGAAAAAAATGGAAAAACCCAACAAGATTGCACTTTGGTCACATTAAAGGATAAAAAGGCTTTGTTGTGGACCAAAATCACACTAAGGGACAAATCACTAGGTAACATCCTCATTTGATAAGATCTACTCAATAAGACCCTTTTTGTTTCTACCCATTTCTCATGATTGAAATATTGAAATGTATGCTCCTCTTAAGTGGTATTTCTACCTTATTATTACCTTGATAGAGATTTTCACACTCTAGTGTCATCATTCATAAAAATCAGATACAATCATCCCTTTGAAAGATCCACTTATATATCAATGAGTCCATCTACATCTCCATTAAGTTCACAAGTACATGTTCAATTCTCAAACTCCATAGGTTTCAAGATATTTTTAATGTTAATGACCATCTTTTCAATCATTATATAGGATGGCACAACCCTACCCATTATTAAATATATTAATATTTTGGAATTGAATGTAATTAAGCTTTATTGAGACTAAATCCTTGGAAAACTCTAAATCTTGAAGCAATTTTGTTGATAGAAATTTTCATATGGTTGGTACTACTAGATCAACACTAGTTGATAGGAAGGTTAGTGACCAACAAACTAAGTTTTACTTCACTAAGATAAGCAAGCAAGAAATAAACTACGGTTTCAATAAAGAAGGGAAGAGAGGAACCTGTAACTTGCACTCCTTGATGGATCTTCTAACCTTGAGTGGATGAGAAAGAAATCCCAACATCCCACACATAAGACAAGAGAAAATGCCTTCCCACTCTACAAGTAAGAAAACCCTTGATCTAAATCACAAACTAAAGTGAAAACCCCTCTAAAACTTGATTAGTTCAATGAAGGAAAGAAAAACATCAAGTATCAACATTAAACCAATAACAAACAAATATGTGGTGGAGGAGAAAGGATATTCTATTAACGTAGAAAATATCACATCACACATCCATACCTTTGAATGGTGAGATGGCTCTAAACCCTTTCTCCTTAGGTATGCTCATATTCAAGTATTTTTCACGTCGAGTGGTCTTCAAATATGTTCTTTAACAATTCTCAAATGGTTCTATTCAAACATCCATAATCAAATTGGGAAAATGGATACAAAAGGGTAAATCGGGCTTTCATTTATATAAAAACAAAACTATTCCAATATATCTTCCAAGCTCCAAGGCCAATTCAAAAACTTGATCTCTATCCCAAGAGATGAAGGCCTCTTTATACACTTCTTAGATCCTTATAGGGGTTTTACATGAAGAAAGGGTCCATAATCTAGAATAATCCCAAGAAATATGTGCTTTGGGCCCATCAACAATGATCAAAGTAGACTGAATCAACTATAGGGCATGCCTTGATCAAGTTTGACTAAGTCAAGGGAGTATGCACAAGTTCTAGCCATGTTCTTGTGCACAACTCTAGAAATTAAAGCTACACCCATCAACCCTTGTGCACAACTTTCGAAAGAAACTTGTGCCCCACAACAAAATCAAGGAATATTTTCAATATTTCCAAAGTTTTCAAATAAATTGGGATAATCCATGCAAAATAGACCACATTGTAATGACGTTTGAGGATAAGACTACTTTGTACATGCAAGAGAAATTCCCACAATAAAAAATGTCTTGGGCTAATGTATGTATTCAATAGAGCATTGCATGGTTTAAATACACCATGTTGTCTCTTAATCAAAATGGACATTCGAGAGCTTATGGAGGAATTCATTACCGGATAGAGCTCAAGAAATCCACTTACAATCCTAATAAAAGGCAATATGCTCATTGTTTCTTTCATCAATTGAGCACATTCATGTATGATTCAAGTCAAGTGCAATATATGAGAAGCTCATGGCTCAACAAAATGGGAAGGCCATGCCAAAGTACATCATATATATAAATGGATCCATGGATTAATTAGAAAGAGGTTGTGCCAAAGTACATCAACATCTCAATAAATCATCAATTGTATAATGTCACCAAGGTAAATGGCATAAAACTGAAAAAGATGAAGGCATGGGGCTAAAGGGACTCGGACAAGTGTTGTTAACCCAAATATTGGATAAAAAGAGCTCCAAATAAAGGTTCCAATAAACAAAAAATGTCCATGGTCTTCAATAAAAATTGGAGCAATAACACCATTGGGTATGCTTTTCCACATGTGGTAATGAACTGAAGTTGAACATGGGATAAGCCATCTAGTCAGGAATCAATAACGAAAATCCCTGCTAGATGTGAGATAATCCACTAATAGTGAAAAAGATCACCAAGGAATTGGTACTATCCTTGTAAGTTTTAAACCTTTTCCAGTGAATAAGTGCATATAGATTCTTAATAAAAATAGAAAGTAAACAATGGCACACACACATAATGCATAGAGATTTACCCTGGAAACCCTTAACCACAAAAACCAACAAAATTTAGAGTCACACCTCTCTTTTCTTCATTGTGTTAACTTCATTGTTCACAATACAATATTTAGGTATCCCGCAACATCCAAAACCCTAATCTATTAACTTGGATTAGATTACAACCCTAATCCTTTAACTGGGATTATATTATAATGGCTTGAAAAAAATTAGCCAAAAAAGAAAAAAACATACCAAAAGTCTACCTGTAAAAATACAACACATATCTAACAATCCTAGCAATGGTAATAGATGATCCAATGTCAAACATTGAAAGGAACCATTCGGTTAGGGATCAATTATGATAACTCACTACCAAATATGAGTATTCAACTCCACTAATGAGGACAATAAAACTCAAGGTACCAAGCCTCTAAATCAAACACCCAAAGAAAACGTGTAGTTGTCGATAGGGGAAGATTTGTTGTAAGAAAGACAATGATGCATCTATTCAACCAACATAATGTATGAAGATGTGATAAATGATTAAAACATGGACCAAACTCAAGGGAACTAGCCAAGTATGGGAAGAGTGATGCAAAACACCCCTTGACATGGAGAACAAAAAGAAAGACCGAGATGGGAAACATTCCACTTCAAAGGAAATCATGGTGAAACATGACTAAACCAAAGGTGCAAATTGGGCATTCCTTTATAAGTGAGAGTGAGTAATTGTAGGTGAATTGGGTGAACAGAGACTTGATTTTCAAAGGTGAATTAGGTTTCAAAAAAACTCAATGATTATGACAACTAGGTGGAAGGATACAAGTAGGTGAATCTATGCAAATGATGTAGTAAAGAGCAACACTAACAACAACTCAAAATAAGACTCACAAGGGCTTAGCAAATTGAGAAAATCCATAGACTCAATAATTGTTATATATATAGCAAACAACTCAAGTTGTTAATGTTTAAGCCATTATTATAGTTCTTTGCATTTCAATAGATAACAACAGCATAAGACAAGATCACTGAGAAATACACAATCACAAGAGACACATCATTTATCCTGGGAAACCCTCATGGGGAAGAAAACCTAGCAAAACTTCCTTATTATAGATAGCCAATACAATGCCAAGAGATAACTCAAACAAGTACAGAAATTCCTCTCCTAAAGATGCGCCTCTCTCTCTCTCTCTTCTCTAGCTGCAACTCTGAAAATTGTCTCTCAATGAACAAGTGAGTGTGTGTCTAAGTGAGGCACTAGCCTCCTTATTTATACAAGACTGGCACGTGTGGGAGTGTCCTTTGACTAGCAGGGCTGACTTCTTCTTCTGGGTGGTTATAACCACCTTTATTATATTTTGGGGCCTCTTTGATATATTATGGGGCCAACTTCTTCTTTTGCCTATTACAATTACATTGTGACCAATCCGCAAAAGGGGATTTGGTCCTTTTACAATAGCCGACATGATCAATCCACAATGGGGATTAATCCAATGAATAATATATCAATAATAGTCAGAATACACTTTGCAGTTACATTATTTCAACACTCCCCCTTAACAAGAAGAGTATTCTACAACAGCATTAGACGAGAGAGAGGCCTTTATCATCAACAACATCAGGAGGTCAACATTATCAATATCATCTTGGAACACTGACTGGCGTATCTATAAATCATCGGAAGTTTTCTTCATCGGCAACATCGTCATTCTCAAAGGAATGCAATCATCATCTGCATAAATATGGATTAGTATAAAGCTAATACATCATCATCACAGCACGAGGTTGGCTCATCATCATAATACTAGACTAGATTTATGTCACAGCCATAAGGTTGGAAGCACAGTACTCATCTTGCTTTACGTCATAGCAATCAAGCTGGAAGCAAGGTACTCATCTTTCTTTACATCACAACAATCAAGCTGCAAGCAAGATACTAGACTGGCTTTACGTCACAGCTATCAAGCTGGAAGCATAGTACTAGTCTCATCTCATCATCTTGCTTTACATCACAACCATCAGGTTGGAAGCAAGATACTAGATTGGCTTTACGTCACAGTTGTCAAGCAGTAAGCACAGTACTAGTCTCATCTCATCCTCTTGCTTTACGTCACAACCATCAGGTTGGAAGCAAGATACTAGATTGGCTTTACGTCACAACTGTCAAGCCGAAAGCACAATACTAATCTCATCTCATTGTCTTGCTTTACGTCACAACCATCAGGTTGGAAGCAAGATAATAGACTAGCTTTACATCAAAGTTGTCAAGTCGTAAGCACAGTACTAGTCTCATCTCATCTTCTTGCTTTACGTCACAACCATCAGGTTGGAAGCAAGATACTAGACTAGATTTATGTCACAACTATCAAGCTGGAAGCTCAGTATTAGTCACATCACATCTTCTTTCTTTACGTCACAATAATGAAGCTGGAAGCAAGATACTAGACTAGCTTTATGTCACAACTATCAAGCTAGAAGCTCAATACTGTTCACATCACATCTTCTTGCTTTACATCACAGCAATGAAGCTGGAAGAAAGAGATGTCTCATCACAACAACTACTCCCCCTTTCGAGGAAGGTCCTTTTGGACTATACAAAGCTTATCTCGAAAGTGATCAAACTTTACACGAGATAGAGCCTCGGTCAACACATCAGCAACTTGTTCATCCATGCTAACGTACTAGAGCTTTATGGCTCCTCTCTGCACCATGTCACGGATGTAATGATATCGGATCTCTATGTGCTTCGACTTATCATGGAATACAGGATTCTCTATTATCTTTATGCATCTCTGGTTGTCACATAGAATCGTGGTTGCTTCCATCTCTAGGTCAAATAGACCAGTCAACAACTTTCGAACCCATAATTCTTCGCAGCTAGCATAACATGCAACAATGTATTTTGCTTCTGTTGTACTGAGAGCAATGTTGGATTGCTTCCTACTCTGCCACGAGATCATGGCTGATCCCAAACTGAAACATCATCCTGAAGTGCTTTTCCTGTCAAAAACACTTCCTACCCAATCTGAATCAGTGTACCAACTCAATGTGAAATCATGATCTCCATCATAACTGAGACCATAATATAATGTACCCTTAAGGTACCTCATCACATGTTTTGCAACTACTAGGTGAACATGTCTGGGTTCTACCAGAAATTGACTCAAGGTGTTCACGGAAAAAAAAAAAATTGGTCTGGTGTTCGTCAGGTACATCAGCGATCCAATGATTTGTCTATACAATGTGGCATCAATCAATTCTAACGAAGTATCAACCATCAGCTTCATCTTTGCCTCCATGGGTGTATTCATGGACTTGCCCTCTAACATGTCGAATCTCTTCAGGATTTCGACTGCATACTTCCCTTGGTTAAGGAAGATCCTCTCTAGACTCTGCCATACCTCAATACCTAAGAAATAATGCATTAGGCCAAGGTCTTTCATCTCAAATTCTGAGGTGAGTCTCTTCTTACATTCGATGATGAGCTTTTCTTCTCAAGTTAAGAATAAGTCATCCACATATAGCAATAGTATCACTGGCTCATTGTTCACAACCTTGAAGTAGAGGTTAGAATCTACTTTACTCTTGGTATAGCCCAAGCTCGTCAGAAAACTATCTATACAGCCATACCAAGCTCTAGGAGCTTTCTTCAATCCATATAAGGATTTCTTCAATTTGCAGACATGAGACTTCTTGTTTTCAACTTCAAATCCTTGAGGTTGCTCTATATACACTTCCTCTTCGATGACACCATTTAGGAAGGTTGTCTTTACGTCCATCTGGTGTAACTTCCACTTCATCTTAGCTGCAAGGGCTATGATGGTTTTGATCGAAGTGTATCTGGCTACAGGAGTGAATGTCTCTTCATAGTCAATGCCTTCCTTCTGACAAAAGCCACGAGCGACAAATCTTGCTTTATACTTCTCAATACTTCCATTAGCAACATGTTTTATTTTGAAGATCCCTTTGGAAGATACCATGTCCTTACTCTTCGGTCTAGGAACTATTTCCCATACATCGTTCTTTATTATGGATTGGTATTCCTATGTCATGGCATCTACCCATTCTTTCCTCTGAATGGATTCTTCAAAACAGGTAGGTTCCTCCTCTAGGAGATCACACATCAAAGTTGTATAACTGGAGAATGGCTTTGGTATTTTCACTTGTCTCGTGGTTCCTTCGGGAACACCATACTTCTCTCCATCTTGAATAAGCTCTCTAGCCCAAGCTAGCTTTCTTTTATGGAGGATCATCATCTGAGGAGGTTCTTGAACTTCTATTATATCATGGTCCTCTAGAATTTCCTCATCAGGGGAAGTTATGACTTCCGTCACTGGTTTTGCGGCTCTGGGAACCTCCCTCACTAATTTTGTAGTTCCGGGGATTACGGGTTCCTCTTCATATACTTCTTCAAGCTGGCATCTTCTTGATTTCTTGAGCGTTGCATCCTCATCAAAGGTCGCATCCCTGCTGATATCAATGTGACGGTGACCTGGTATATAAATTCTGAAGGCCTTGGAGACCTCACAGTATCCCACAAATATTCCCTTCTTTCCTGAGGGTTCCAGCTTGTTTCTCTTTTCTTTCGGAATGTGTATAAAAACTGGGCAACCAAATATTTTGAGGTGGCTTACCTCTGGCTTCTTTCCGGTGAACATTTCTTCAGGGGTCTTGAACCCAAGTGCACTATGGGATAATCGGTTTTGCACATATACAGTTGCCATTGTTGCTTCTGCCCATAAGCACATAGGAAGATCTTGATCATGGATCATATTCTTCACAACTTCCATTATCGTTCTGTTCTTTCTTTCAGCTACACCATTTTGTTTAGGATTATAGGGAGTAGTGAATTCCCTCTTGATCCCAACATCTTTGCAGAAGTTCACGAACTCTTTTGAGGTGTATTCTCCTCCATTATCTGACCTGAGTATCTTGATCTTTCTTTCAGAAAGATTCTCTATCAAGGCTTTGAATTCCTTGAACTTGTTGAACACTTCATCTTTAGATTTCAAAAAATACACTTAGGTTTTACAAGAATAATCATCAATGAATGATACATAGTATACATACCCACTAATGGAGTACGATGGAATTGGGCCACACACATCTGAATGAATGAGTTCTAGGACTCCTTCTGATTTGTTGTCTCTCTTCGAAAAAGGGTTCTTGATGTTCTTCCCTTGTGCACATCCATTGCATACGCCTTCATGATCAACCTTGAGTTCTGGTAAACCTGTGACAACTTTGCATATGTCTGGTATCTCCTTGTAGTTAATGTGAGCTAATCTTCTATGCCAAAGTTCACATGAGGTTTCAATGGCGTGGTTCATGGCAGCCTCTGAGTGACCCTTTAGCTTATACAAGCCATGTTCTTCACTTCCAATGATGATTGCTTCATTTATGGTTTCTCCTTTAGCCCACATAAGAACTTTTCCATCTATAAAGGCAACTCTTAAGCCTTTCTTTTCTAAAGATGAAATGGAGAGTAGGTTCTTTGTCAAACCTGGTACATAGAGTACATCCTTCATCTTCATTGAATTCCCTGAATTCAGTTTGTAGTTTGATTATCCCACTCCCTTGATGGGATATTGGTAATCATCTCCAAGTGTCACTTTCTAAGAAAATTTATTTTCTGAAATATAAGAGAGAATGTCTCTTTGACCTATCATGTGCTTTGATGCACCACTATCAAAGAGCCAAGTGTCCTCCCCAGGTGTTACTGATCCTGAGAGGGTCGAGATTAAGACATGGTCTTTGATTTTCTCTCTTATCATCTTTGTGGGTGGCTCTTCAACTTCGACTGCATGGGCATGGTGCCTCTTATGTTTCCTCTTGTATTCTTCTCATCTAGCTGGACAAAATTTTGCAATGTGTCCCATCTTGTCACAATGGTAGCATTATACAGATGAGTAATCTCTATCCTTACGTTGTCCTTTCTTTTGAAATCTTCTTGGATGAGATTCTTTATGATTGAATTTGTTTGGGGGTTGAACTCTTTACAAGTCTCTTTCTGGAAGTAGGACTTCTTCCTTCCTCCTTTGGTGTGAGTAGCTAAGGCTTGATCATCATCTCTTGCTAGTAATGCTTCATGGTTAGCTACTCTTGTCTCTTCTTGAATGCATTCTTCCCATAGACCATCAAAATTTAGTTTCTCTGTTCTGACACAAATCGTTTGGATGAATGCATCCCAAGGTCTTGTGATACCATTTAGGGTTGTCATTATAAGTTCGTCTTCGTCTATAGTATCTCTGATTTCTTCTAGTTGTTCTTTGAATTGGGATATTCTGGAGAAATATTCTTGGATTGATTCTCCCTTCTGCATTCTTGTATTCTTGAGCTGAGTTCTAAGATTCATCTTTTGGTTTATGTTCTTTCCTTCATATAGTCTGTTTAGGGCATCAAACATTTCTTTCGGAGTCTTCTTTGGTGACACATAGGGAATCAGGTGATCTTTGATTGAATCTGCATTGATTCTTTTGGCCTTGATTGTGTCCTTTTGGTGCTTTTCCTTTTCTGTAGCATCGACTGTCTCCGGTACTTCTTATTTGACGAATCTTGCTAGGTCATTCTCTTCAAGAATGAGCCCAATTCTATACTTCCAGGCACGAAATTTTTCCACACCTTATAGCTTGTCAACAAGCTTAACGCTTGCAGACATCTTCTACTTGAAGCTGGGAAAATGCTCAAAAAATGAAAGTGTTCAAAATTAGGTTCTGAACTTACCAGGAGGTGCGCTTGGCTGAGGCGAGTAGCCCGATGTGCTTGGATTTGAGAAAATCCAACGTTTACCTCTCCAAACTTGATCTGCGGATTTCTGGACTGGTGCTTCTGGTTTTCTGGTACCTCTAGTACTTCTGGTACTCTGGTTTTATGGTACTTTGAGAAACTAGGGTTTCACTTTCCGGGAGATCTAGCCACTAAAAAGGTGCGTTGAAGGTGCCAAATTGATCCTTGGGGGAGGGCACACTTTTCTAGACGGTTTTAGGGTTGAAATACTTCACCAACAAAAAGCCCTAATTTGCATGTACGACAACAGTGATGTTTTTCACTTTTCTCTTATGAAAGATGCTCTCTTCAGCTTGGCTCTGATACCATGTTAATGTTTAAGCCATTATTATAGTTCTTTGCATTTCAATAGATAACAACAGCATAAGACAAGATCACTGAGAAATACACAATCACAAGAGACACATCATTTATCCTGGGAAACCCTCATGGGGAAGAAAACCCAGCAAAACTTCCTTATTATAGATAGCCAATATAATGCCAAGAGATAACTCAAACAAGTACAAAAAGTCCTCTCCTAAATATGTGCCTCTATCTCTCTCTCTTCTCCAGCTGTAGCTCTGAAACTTGTCTCTCAATGAACAAGTTAGTGTGTGTCTAAGTGAGGCGCTAGGCTCCTTATTTATACAAGATTGGCACGTGTGGGAGTTTCCTTTCACTGGCAGGGCCGACTTCTTCTTCTGGGTGGTTATAACCACCTTTATTATATTCTGGGGCCTCTTTGATATATTATGGGGCCGACTTCTTCTTTTGCCTATTACAATTACATTATGACCAATCCGCAAAAGGGGATTTGGTCCTTTTACAATAGCCGACATGATCAATCCACAATGGGGGTTGATCCAATGAATAATATATCAATAATAGTAAGAATACACTTTGCATTTACATTATTTCAACACAGGTCTCGCGCACATGAGATATCCTATGATGAAAAGCAAGCTAAGTGGGGACATGTACACAAAAATCAATGGACACTTAAGCACTTGCTCTTCTCTAATGGAGAGACTTTGCATGTATATAGTACAACAAAGACAAAAACAAAGCATAAGAAACAAAAGCAAGCAACAAAAAATTATGCATGACAACAAACATCCATAGTTGAGAGCCCTTATTTGTAAGGCTAGAAAGAGATGAAAAAAAAGGAGAATGTAGCTCATAATGGAAACTTAATCTAGAAGGGTTCCCTATCCAATGGGAAAACTTAGAATGGGTGGAAAAAGGCTAAAGGATTCTACTCTAGGACAACCCATCATAGGAATGTTTTGTTTATGTTGTAAGACATGTGCAAGAGAGCAAGTTGGGCTAACAAACCAACACCCAATGGAGTGGATACTATGGTAAATTCAATGATTAAAGGTCCAAATGTGATGTTATAGAGGGAGATCCTCTTCCTATATTCGAATTCAATAATACATTTTACCAAGAAAACAATGGTTAATAGAATGATCCAAAGGTACCAAAATATCATGTTTAAATTCCTACACATACTAAAAACCAACTGAAAAATTGTGCAATATGTATGTATCAAATTCATCATGAGATATGAAATTCATGTGAGTGTTCTCAAATTTAAATTGGTCAACAATATGTTGGTCCAAGGCAACATCAATATTTTTTATTAGGAAGAATTGGGCCATGGTATCCTCATCAAGGCAAAATTGGACCTTTCGGGATGAATAAAAGAAATCAATCTCACCAAGGGGAATGGAGTGTAAGGGCCCACAAACAAAGTGGCCAACACCAGGAAGAAATTCGATGGGAAAACCAAGATGAATACTAAGGACTATCAAAGGAAGTCATGACATTTAAGGACTCTTCATCGTTATGGAAGATCACGGTTTAGGAGGTAGTGACGTGTTTACAAAAAGGGGAAGAAATTGGATATGTTACACCCAAGCTTGAAGGTGCCTCAACAATATCCAAGACTAAGTCATTCAAAGGATTTAAAGGCTCAGGAGAAGATACATAAATGGTGGAGGTGACCATAAAATTCATTCACATAGAAGGTTTGTTCAACCAAACAATAGGAATGGACTTGTCACCCCATTGATGTGCCACCAAATATGTTGAAGCAAGAGAAGCCTCAACTCTAGAAACAATGGGTTCATGAAAAGTGGAGGGTTGTGACAAAGGCACAAGCTCTTATAGGGGATCATTTGGTTAGACAAAAGATCCTTCAATCTTCGAACTTCTTCAAAATCAAGAAATAGGTGAACGTAGTGATCCTACACACAAATAGCACAAGGATGTTTCTAATTTGTAAATTTTCATGGACATTCCACTGGAACAATTTGTCGCAACATATCTTACAATATTCTAAAATCTCTTACTATATTGTGTTTTTCTTAGATTCTAGATTTAAAGTTACTAACTTAATTTATGAAATACTAAATAAATTGAAATTGAAATGAAAAAGAAAAGCAAATAACACACCATCCACACAATGAACATAAGATATACCTTGGGAAAACCCAATATAGGAAAAACCCAGCTATAAGGTGAGACCTATGCTCTACTCTTTACTTATAAGTTATGAAATGAAAATACAAAGAAATGGCCACTCACTATGGAGTTTCCATGGACATTGTGGCCAATATGGTTGTTATAGGATCATCTACTTCCTCTATTCTACTTCAATATCCCACCCTCAATGGTTTGCTTTCCTATGGAACAATACTCAATACAATAAGAATGGAACCCCTTCCTTTCCTAATGGTCCAATATTTAACATTAGCCTAATAGTCATCTAGGGTTAGGGTTTCTGCATTCCTCAACCAATAATTAATGTTAGGGTTTTGGACCCTCTAGAATCTTCTTGAAAGTGCACACATGAATAACTCCTCGTGTGTGAGTAATGGAAGTTGACATGCCATCCACTCAGTACCATGGTGGTCAACAAGATAGGTCAACTTGTGGGAGGCATAACTTCTGCATACGAACTTTGATTGAGGTGATATTCACGCCATTGGAAATCTCTTGAAGTATAGAACAATGTTAAGAGATTGGGATCCAAGCTCAAAAATTTTTAACCCAAAAAGCAATTATTTAAGACCTCAAATGGGATTTGAAAGGTTCTGGACCCCAAATCACCAAAGTGGGACATGCCCATGAAATGGTCACTATAGTTAATAGCTCCAATTTTCCACCCAAAATGTACCAAAATAGATGAAAAATTATATAATGATTCATTCTAGATCATACCTACCCATTTAAAGAGTATTTTGTTTCCAAAATATTTCATTGAAAGAGGTCATGAAATTTTTCCTATACCTTCTCCTTGTAGTACCATTCGGCCTTGCCTAGAAATTGTCCTTTCTACCCAAACTACTAGAGTTCATATTGCCCCCGTCAGAATGTTTTGGACTTCTTCTGTAAAACTATATCCTTGGATAACTCTACCTATGCTTTTGGTGTTAGGTCTTCTATGGTAGGTAGGACTTGCTCATCGATTTCCTGGCCCAATATGGAAGGCTTGTAGAGTTTCATATTTTCCACATTCACTACTAAATAAATGTGCATATATGGGGGAAAACTAAGTCCTTAGAAATTATTGTCCACCTTCTCCAATCATTAGAGAAATTTGGAGGTAAAAATGGGCCTAAAAAAATTGTACTATCAAAATAAACTTTAAAAATTCCAACAGGATTCAAGATGATGATGTCAACCACGAGGGTAAATATTTTTGGAGGGATAAAAAGAAAATTGTTTTTTAATCATATTTTTGACTTATCTCTTGATAGGTTTACTCAAATTTCAAGTGTAGGCACTTGTTGGATGGGAAATTAAATTCTACATCAAAAGAGGATCCTTTGTGCATACTTTTGATATACCCATAGTGAGATAAAGTGGAAATACATGAAAAGACATGTTTCTTTCATGTATTTCTAGTTTATCTCACTGTGGTTCTATCAAAAGTATGCATAGTGGGTTTTCATTGGATGCAAAATTTAATTTTGCATCTAGCAAGTGTGATGCAGGAGCATTCTGCTAAAAAATCATTGTATATTTGGTTGACCTAGGGGGTCTTATGTCTGCTAAAGAATTGGTTTCTTAATGAGAAATTATGTATGTTTGAGTGGTTTGAGTGAGGAATATGTGTGTGAGGTTTTATTGTAAATGTTCTCGAATATGTGGGAACATGAGAGATATTAGGCTTGTGGAGATCTCATGAGGATCTTAGATATTTGGAGATCCTAGAATAGGGATTTCGTTGAGTGGATAGTGGATTAGAGAGGATCCTTAGGAGTTTGTTGAGGATTTGATGGATCTGAACCAGAAACAGTTCAGAATCCCTTTTGTATATTTTTGTATGCCTTAGAGGCAAAGAATGGTGGCCAACTGAATTTTAATTAGGCCAGACATCGAGGATAGTGGCCAAACGAATGAAGGATTAGGTCAAAGGTTGGGGGCAATCAAACAGGGACTGAGGATTGCAGTTTGTTGATTTAATCCAGACAAAGGAAGGCCTGCGAGCCTATGTAATTGTATGTAAATCTATGTGTATGAATACAAATGAAATACTATATTTCGAGTATTCTGGAAGCCTCTGAATTCATGTCTATTATATGTGTATTGAATACCTTTGTGAGGAAGAAGGATAAGCATGTGCATAAGTTGGGTTGTGTAATTGCAGTTGTAGGGTTTGTGTTGCAGGAACGAGAAGAAGAACCATGGAAAGAAGACTTGGTACAATCTTGTACCCTATGCGAGGTTGAGAATGGTTGTTCCATTGAGCATTGATCACAGGAAGGATCCATGATCCTACAAAATGGTGGGGACGAGAGGTTTTCGTGATCATGGAGTAAGACTCAACAATCGTGTGATCACTTCACCAGTGAACATTAGTTGTTAGATCACAATCGTGCAAGGAAGATGAAGGGATGAACATTGGTCATTCATCATCTGGATAGAAACTATGCACACCGTTCGATCTCGAGGAAAGGGATAAATCATTAACCGATGAGTCGTGGCCATTAGATCTGGAGGGAAGGAGGAGGATCATTGGGTCAACAACTGATTAAGTCATGACCACTGGATCATACTAAAGACAGATCAATGAATGAGAGTGATTGTGGAAGTTGAAGGGAAAATTAACTAGCGAGCTACTTCACATATCGCAACTAACCAGGATCGTAGATCTCCATCAGAAGGAAGATCAACGGTGGACGTCGATTTTGTTACCAGTGAGAAACTTTGATTGCGGAAATTAGGAGCGGGTTTAAACATCGTGTAGTTTATGGCTCTGCAATCCATCATACCCGTCATATCTTGGGAAGACGGATCTACGTCGTAGGATGAAGGAGGAAAGTTTTTAGCACCTTGGTATTAAGCCCTCGGTCACATGAATCAGAGTTAGAGGTACTTTGGACTAGCAGAAAGAAAACAGGGTTTAGCACTCTGTGTTTGAGTTATGGTCATGATGGATGGTCCTATGGGAAAAAGGGCCAACAATTGAAGCATATAGAAATGTGACAGAAGGTAGAATTTGATCCTGCTAGTGATCGAATCAAAGAAGGAGAAGATCGATCCTAGGAAAACCCTTTGTGGGTTTAGATCACTCTTAGAAGAAATAGTTATTAACTATGGGATAGGCAAGTAGAATTGGATTTGGCCCAAGCTTGTGGGTAAATTTAGTTGGATTCATATCTGACTTGCATCAGTTTGGTATCAGAGCTTGGTATGTGAAGGTGGGGTTCATATTGGAAATCTGAAAAGAAGACAGTATGCATAGGAGAATGCATAAGGAGGCCAAAGATATTCTACACGGAGTAATTCGGATTTAGGGAAATATGATAGAACAAGGCAGAGGCAAAGAATAGTCCATTCAAATGCAGATGAATGGTGGAACAAGATCATGTAGAGATATTGAAGGTTGATATGCTATGTTTTATTTTAACTCTAGTTTTAAGATTTGTTTGCAGATTACAGGTAGTAGACAAAGAGGGTGATAACAACATACAACTAAGAGGTTGTGATAGAAGAACAATTGTGTTCTTAAATAGAAAGTGAAGACTCTTAGAAAGTGGCAAAGAACCTTGAGGATCCAACTGAAAATTGGACAAGGAGGACAAGTTGAATGTTCTCAGAAGAAGTAGAGTTATGCAGAAGCCCATGAGGAGCAAAGGAGTTTCTCATAAGGTGGTTCTAGAGACAGAGAACCAATTAGGTACCAAGAGGTCAAGCTTAGAGGGAATCTTGAGTTGGTATGAAGACATGTATGGAGACTTTCCAAGAGAAGGCTTAGAGGCAGTCCACAGGTGAAAAGATGGAGTTCACAAAGGAAGGGAAGACAATGACTACTAATGGTCATTACATAGGTTCATAGGAAAGCCATATCAGAAAGAAATATGCCAAGGTAAAAGGCATAGAGAAGATGATTCAAGAAGAGTTTGACAGAGAGATGATTGAGATAAAAGGTAAACTCAGTTACATGATGAAGTTGCTACAAGAGGAAGAGATGCAAGAGAACTAGAGACATGGACGAAGTATGAAGAAGAAAGTTCAGTGGTCGGTGATGCAGTTTTATGGGGAGAAGATTTGGAAAAGATTGCAAGAAATGAAGCAGAAGATGAATGCTTTGATGCAGAAGGAGAACCTCATAGGAATTGAATTTAGATACAGGCCATTGACAACAAAGGAAGGAGTTCACTATTGTGAACAAGAGAAGGGAGACATCCTTTGAGAGGATGATGTGGAAAGGAGACTAGTTGAGAGTCGCATGAACTATTTGGAGAGTTTATATCAACATGATGAGGATATGTCAATAAAGGAATCAAGAAAGGATAAAGGCCTTAATGTTTTTAAAACTGATAATTTGTGTATGTTTGCAGGTAAAGCAGGTGATAGACAGTCACTTGAAGTTGTCATGAAGATGGAAGAAGAAAAGGAAACGAGCAAAGACATTTTGAAAGGGAAAAATCAGAATTGTGTTATGATGGAGAATGAGGCTATGTTGTCTCATGAAGACAACCAAGAGAGAACACATACACATTTGGATGATGAAGGGACTGATAGACGGGAAGAAGGATTTGTGGTTGCAGGTGAAAAAGAATTGGCTCATGGAGATAGCCAACAAGAAGCTGAAGAGAAGCATTCTGATGAAATGCTTACCAGGTGGAATGAAGAGATATAGTTGTTGGGAGAAATTTTGATAGGACCTGGATCAAGAAGAGGAGAAAGTAAAACCAATGAAAGAACATATTCACTTGTGTCTAGCAATGAAAGAGGAATTCTTATTGCATATAAAGAAAAAGAGGTAATTTTTAATTTAAATTTTGATCTGAAAGTTGCAGACATACCAATGGAAGATAAACATGGCATGGGAGTAGCATCTAGACTATTTCCTAAGAAAGAAGGTAGTCCTCAAGTGTTGAATATTGGGGAAGAGTTAAATTTTATGGAAATATTGCTGACTAAAGATGAAGACTACAGAGAATATGAAGACCTGATTCAAATGGAAGAGAAAATGAATGTGTCAAGTAGAGGTGGCACAGGAGAAGGAAATCAGAGAAAGAATTGTGAAGATATAATTTAGGACATGATGCAACAATTAGTGGATAGCAACAACAACATAATTGAACAAAGAGAAGGCATAAAAAAATGGCAGAGTATGTAGCAGCCAAAGGATAAGCTAGACATAGAGGTTGAGATGATAATGGGGTTGATGAGGAATATGTCCTAGAAGCATAAGACAACAACAAAGAGCAAAATCAGCAGCAACAAGCAAGTGACAATAGCAGATTGTGAAGGAAAATCCAGTGGGGCATTACAGCATAAAATGTGGAGGCCAGGAGAAGTACAAGCAACAACCAAGAAACAACAGAATAGAGAAGTTGATGGAGCAAGTGGAAGGCTTCAGTACAAAGTTTGGGACTCTAGAGGGTTTCATCAAGCATGTGAAACACATGATCAGGAGATCATGAATATTTTCAACCTTGAGAGTCTAATGTAGGAGCATTTTGCTAAAAAATCATTGTATATTTGGTTGACCTAGGGGGTCTTATGTTTTCTAAGGAATTGGTTTCTTAATGAGAAATTATGCATGTTTGAGTGGTTTGAGTGAGGAATATGTGTGTGAGGTTTTATTGTAAATGTTCTCGAATATGTGGGAACATGAGAGATATTAGGCTTGTGGAGATCTCATGAGGATATTAGAGATTTGGAGATCCTAGAATAGGGACTTGGTTGACTGGATAGTGGATCAGAGAGGATCCTTACGATTTTGTTGAGGATTTGTTGGATCTGAAAAAGAAACAGTTCAGAATCCCTTTTGTATATTTTTGTAAGCCTTAGAGGCAAGGAATGGTGGCCAGCCGAATGTTAATTAGGCCAGACATCAAGGATAGTGTCCAAACAAATGAAGGATTAGGCTAGAGGTTGGGGGAAATCAAAGAGAGAATGAGGATTGCAGTTTGTTGATTTAATCCAGACAAAGGAAGGCCTGTGATCCTATGTAATTGTATGTAAATATATGTGTATGAATAGAAAGTAAATACTCTATTTCGAGTATTCTGGAAGCCTCTGAATTCATGTTTATTATCTGTGTATTGAATACCTCTGTGAGGAAGAAGGATAAGCTTGTACATAAACTGAGACAGTGTAATTGCAGGTGTAGGGTTTGTGTTGCAGGAACAAGAAGAAGAACCCTGGAAAGAAGACCTGGTACAATCTCGTACCCTATGCGAGGTCAAGAATGGTTGTTCCATTGAGCATTGATCACAGGAAGGATCGATGATCCTATAGAACGGAGAAGATGAGAGGTTTTTGTGATCATGGAGGAAGACTCAACAACCGTACGATCACTTCACTAGTGAACAGTAGTTGTTAGATCACAATCGTGCAAGGAAGATGAAGGGATGAACGTCGAGCATTCATCATCTGGCTAGAAACTCTGTACACTATCCAATCGCGAGGAAAGGGATAAATCGTTAACCGATGAGTCATATCATCAGATCTGGAGGGAAGGAGGAGGATTATCGGGTCAACGAATGATTAAGTCATGATTATCGGATCATCCTGAAGATAGATCGACAGACGGGAGCGATTGTGAAAGTTGAAGGGATAATTAACTGGAGAGCTACTTCACATCCTGCAATTAACCAGGACCGTAGATCTCCATCAAAAGGAAGATCAACGATGGACGTCGATTCTGTTACCAATGAGCAACTTCTATTGCGGAAATCAGGAACGATTTTAAACATTGTGCATTTTGTGGCTCTGCAATCCATCATAGTCATCAGATCTGGGGAAGACAGATCTACGTCGCAGGATGAAGGAGGAAAGGTTTTAGTGCCTTGGTATTAATCCCTCGGTCACATGAATGATAGTTATAGGTACTTTGGACTAGCAGAAAGAAAACAGGGTTTAGCACTCTGTGTTTGAGTTATGGTCACATTGACTGGTCCTATGGGAAAAAGGGCCAACAACTGAAGCGTATGGAATTGTGACAAAAGTTAGAAATTGATCATGTTAGTGATCGAATCACAGAAGGAGTAGATCGAACCTAGGACACCCCTTTGTGGGTTTAGAGCACTCTCAGAAGAATTAGTGATTAACTATGGGATAGGCGAGCAGATTTGGATCTGGCCCAAGCTTGTGGGTAAATTTGGTCGGATTCATATATGACTTGCATCAAAGTGCCTACACTTGAAATTTGAGTAAACCTATAAGGAGATAAGTCGAAAATAGAATTAAAAAGAGTAGTTTTCTTTCTTTCCCTTTGAAAATTCATAACTCTTATTTTATTATTTTAACTATTATTTAATTATTTTTCTTAGGAGTCCCATTTTAGACCCAAAAATTCCCTAGTGACTTCAAAAGGATCAAAATGCATAGCCTTGATATTCTTACCAAGTCCTTGTAGCCTTTATTTGTTTAGATACAACCAAACTCTGTATCCACCTTGAATGTTTTCTAAACTATGTGTTGATCATGTCGAGCCTTGTACTTTTCCTATGACTTCTTCACTATCTCTTGTACTTGCAAATGGATCTATCTGATCTTTTCAATAAATGTTTTATCCTTCAATGGATTCTCTTTTGGTGTCTTTCTCACTCCCCCTTTTGTCCATATACAACATCTAAGGGTGAAAGTGGCAAATACCCAAAGCAAGTTTCAAAAGGGGACTTATTGGTAGAAGTATGGATTGTTTTGTTCTAAGAGTACTAAATATAAATCAAATTTTTATCCCAAGTCCTTGGACACTTTGGATTGTAACCACTCAAAATAATAAACAATGTCCTATTCACTACTCTTTTTTTCCCACATATCTATGGATGCAAAGTTGTGGATCTTTTCAACTTGGTGTCCATTTTCTCCCAAAATGTACTCAAGAAGGAACTGAAAAATTTAGTATCTCTATCTAAGATGATGCTCTTGGTATCCCAATGTGCATCTAGACCTTTTAAAAGAACATGTTTGTTGCATATTTCCCCTTGATTGTCTTTTTACAATGCATGGGAACACATGTCTTGTTAAACCTATCAACTACAACAAACATATAGTCATGTCCCTACCTTATTCTCAACAAACCATGCAAAACATCCATGGAAATGCTCTCCCAGGGTCAAGTAGGAACATGTAGGGGATGGTATAAACCTTGATTTATGTCACTAGGATTATCAATACAACAAAGTACACATCCTTCAATAAACCAAGATACATCTTCTTTCATTTTAGGCAAATACACATACATCTGTAAGTTGGTAATTGTCTTCCCAACACCAAAATTCCTTACAACTTTGGAGGTGTGAGTTTCTGTAATAAGTTGAAATCTTTCACATTTAGAAACACAAATGATCCAGGTGGATATCGGTGGCCACCCACCTTTTCCGACTGGCTCAAAACAGTTTTCTGGCAATTTTGGCAATTTACTATTTTTAGCAGGTTTTAACTTCCGGGGCCATT
>JZKD02S0255943.1:373759-384977 GCA_000966675.3 Picea glauca | reverse complement strand
GCTGGAATAACCTTCAATTAATCTCTCTGTGTTCCTTTGTACCGGGCAACATTTATTTCCTTTCGTGAATGGTGGGTGCCTGGGTGTTTTGTAGAGTTTACATAACTGCTTATGGCAGCAGGTTGCTGAACATGAACCAACTAGTGGCGCTATCGACTAAACCTTCTTGTACCCTGTTTTATTTTTATATTGCATATAACGTAAACCATCTATAATTATTCAGTATTATAGTAAATTATCGAGTTGTTTCTGGTTACTATCACTTGCATAACGCATTCTATTGTAATTATTGTACTGCATGTATTGTAGTCTTCTTTTCTCTTACGGTTCTCGCCACCCCCTATGTAAATCCCCCTTACTCACTCACTTCCTTTTTAGCTCGAAGATTTTAAGTATCATATAATCTCTTGTTGTCTCTTGATTAGGTGATGATAGGTGAGAAGGACGATCTAGTTATGGTAGGTTATGCTAGAATGCTTCTTGTTGGTAAGTGCATCAATTGAAGGATGTTTTATTAGTGAATTTTGTATCACCACAATTATTTGATGACTACTAGCATGCCATGAATTTAAGGTGAAGTATGATTCGTTATGTGTTTATACTTCTCGGTGCCATGAAATAAACTGACGAATACTCTTACGTCGTGTCAAAAATTTGATGAGTGTTGGTTAAAGAACTTGCTTACCCCTGCGTCATGAAATTAAGTTGATGATAAATCTTTTGTCATGAAATTAATGCCGGATATATAATTCCATATCATTAATGAAATTAATGATGGCATTAATAACTAGTTCCCTATGGCACCATTAATTATAGATGATGCATGATTGATTAGAACTAGATTACTGTAGCGTCGTGAATAACTTAGGTGTATGATCGATTGAATACTTGCTTGTTGTTGTGCCATGATTTAAGGGATAGTTTACTCTGGCACCTTAAATGTTGAATGCCGACGAATGATTAAGTTTTAGATTAATGGCGTGCACTAAATAATGTTGATGTATGATTCCTAAGTCCTTAGATTATATTTGCATGCTGTGTTGATGTCGATTGTCTTTAAATTGTAATCAGATCATGCATACACCTTGAGATAATAATGTTGATAATGGTATTTCGATGAATGATTTAAATCCGCGTCTGGGAGTTAAGTAGATGTTGTTTGCACCTAAAAATTTAAATAAGTAGAATTGTGCCTCAGCTTATGTCTTTGCTATATGGATTAGTAATTATGCTCTCTTGCGCCATCGAATTTTATATTACTTGTGTTGGTTTAATTGAATTTTATAACTCCTTGATGATCATCGACGATGCTGCCAATTATTATGGTGTTTTAATTTTCCTAATGCATTGAAAAGAAATTAAAAAAATTGTCAGGTGTACGTCACTTGGGTGTCATAATGGTGGGGTCATTACACTATGTGTGACTAATTACTGGAATACCTTACTCATCCTTTGTTTAAGCCAAGCATTGGTCATAATGTGAACACTCTGTTATAGCAATATTTTCCTCACCCTATGCAATCGTGCACAAAAGGCCTTTTTCCATTTCCCCATGTAGACTTTTCTTCCCTGTTTGTAAAATCCAGAGCTAAAAATAAATATTTTTCCACATGTACGCATCTTCCCTACTATACAACATGCGTATACGCAGGCAGCTCCACTACAACCCACGTATATCGGTATTTGTGCCAGAAAATTAAAATTAATGTCAGGTTTCCATGTCACAACAGGAGATCTATGATCCTTGGCCTTCCATATACTGGAAAAGTTCTGACTTGGCCCTTCAGTTCCATTTTAAAGGCTATAAATGGGCCAATTCCGAGCTATGGAAAGAGGAAAAAAGAATTCAACTTTGAGAGCAAAGTTACTCTGGAGGAATTATTTACTTCATATTGAGTCTGCATCCCTTTGTCCTTTAAGTCTGAACACAGTGTTCAACCCCCAAGCTCTTCCTTTATTTATTGAGAACCTCATTGTTTCTCTCTTATGAGCTTGCCTTTGGTGGAGGATTGAAGTGGTGGAGGCCCAACTGGAAGGAACTTAGTTTCTAGGTTCTAATCCATGCCAACACAGAAGTATGTAACATTTTCACTTATGTTGATCATATATTAATAGAAATACTATTTTCCCATCCAATTCATATCTTGTAAACATTTGAATTATTATTCCATGGGAGTATTTGTCATGTTTATTAATGGATTATGCTATTGAATGTGCTAACATTATATAATATCACCATATGATTTCTTTCTTGGTTTTTGAGGACTAGTTGCAGGTATATTGCTTTGGGTCAAGTGCTCAACGATGGACTTCATCGAACGTCTAGACAAGGTAGGCCTTTTATCTTTTATTTCTAACATATTTTTTTCATAGCATACTTGAGAAGAGAGTTGATTTCTGCAGTCATTTTCATCTGTTGTGGTTTACCCTAGCCATAGAGAGATTTTCCTCATAACAAAACTGGCGACCATACTGGGGAATGAATCTTCTTTCTTAGGGTTTGGAGTACTTTTCTCCTTAGATTTATCTCGTTCCTATTTTGTTTATTGTCGTATCATTGCTTGACAACCTCTTTTCACTCTAGGTCTGAGTTATCATCCCTCTCCCTTGCCTGGCCATGTGTTTTGAAACATATACATGATTTTTTCCTTGAGAGTCATGTACATACGCAGGCTATCCCTCTACAAGCTGTGTATATACACTTTGTTTTCCTAAACAGTCGCGTACATCAGTTTTCCTTGCTTGTTTTCTTGGTCTAGTGGTTGCTGGGTTGGATTTGATGTTTGTTGATCCTTCTTGGGTATCTGTAGTGCCTATTAAGTACTAGTGAGATTACAGGAAACCTATATTTGGTTGAATTTCTGGGCGGAGTCTTTCTCATCATCTTTTCATTTTGATTGTCCTTGTACATTGGGATAGTTGTTTCACTGCTTGGTATCCTACTTGATTTATCTCTTTCTATACATAGTAGAGTTATATATCAAGTTGTTTTTCAGTCCATGCATTTTCATTTTTATTATATTCAAAATACAAAAAAATATAGGCATTTAGCATTGCTTGGAATTTTGGTCTTTTGAGTCCTTGTCATTAGCTTAGTGCATATAATGAAAGATTTATTTTTTACTTCATAATTGCATAGTTGAAATTGAAAATTGCTTTGGTTTTTAGAAGCGTATCATTCATTGAAAGTTAAAGTTAGGACTTTGCATTATTTTCATATTTACTTTTCTTACAGAGTCATAACATCATGAGTTTCACTACCATACCCTTTTGAGTAATCACAACCACTAAAATTAATGCTATAATTTAAAATTTATTAGTCACGATTTTATTTTCTAGGGTGCACAAACTAGGTTAGGATTTAGTGCCTTGGAATAGGATTTTGTGAGTAAACTTCTCCAAGGAAATTAAATCAACATATGTGTTTGAGAAAGGGAGTGGATAAATCCATTGTATAATTGGTAATATCAGGAGGCTTCGCTCACACCGGAGTTAATCACAAGGTAGTGCAAGTTTGGTTGAAGGGATATCCCCCCGATACCTTCTTAGCATCAGAGATACTTATGGGGATCTATTCGTATCTGGGGATATTGCTAGTGCCTTTACCTCCATGAGAGGTAGTACTTTCAAAGTTTTGGGCTTTTCTACCCTTCCCATATAGCGGACTTGACTTAGGACGGCTCACCTATGCATCGGTTATACAATGGTTTATTAGTAGCTTGAATTATGTGCCACATAGATTACTTGTAGGGGTTATTATGCAGGTACCCTGGGTCAGATAAGGGTCAGAAAACACACAACCTTTATGGAGGATTACCTCTCTGGGGGGATCTGATCAATTGGTTGTTAAGACCACGAGGGCCCGTATAATTGATTTTGTTACCTTTGATATTTATCAAGGAGTCTTAGGCCCCTCTTGGGTGAGACATACCTTCTTTAGGGAGGGAGGCCACTCTCAGCCACTTTACCTCGTTTGTATGCATATTGGTTGTTTGACTTTTGGTATGCTCTTTGATTACTAGTTGGCCTTAGGAGTCTATAATGAGTTTTTATTATCATGGATGGTGGAGTTCTTTTAGCTCCCTCATTTACTGCTACCCAACCCATGATGCCTACTCATTTCATGGGGATGAATCCTTTTGTTTTTCATAATGGTATACAGAACTATGGCACTCAGTCTGTGCCTTGGGTCTCTAGTCATTCTCCTGTTGATATGCCTTCACCCTTGAAATCCTCTCCCTAGTCTACTTATATGAATCCCAACATTGGATATGGGGGCACCATGGCCCCGATATCTACGTCTTCATTTGATATGAGTCATGTCCCTCAACCAACTTTCACAATGGGAGGTTGGAACCTCCCCTCTTACATATCCAGTCCTAGCTATTCTCTTCATGAGCCAATACTCAAATGGGTTCTTATTATACTCAATACACCCCATATTTGTATCCTTCATCTGCCATGTTGTTTCCTTCGAACACTCTTCCCATGACGGGTCCTCATGTATCCCCAGGTGTTTCATATGGGGAGAATAAGTTTTATGGTTCAGGATACCCTCTTCACGGAACCCCTTCACAAGGGGAAAAATTATATCCTCACTTGAATATTCCTTATCATAATTCATTCTCACCGCAAACTTCAATGATGATGCCTGTTCAAACCTATCTGAATCAATTAAATGGAGGATACTACTTTTCCAGACAGGGACAGGGGATAAACCAAGACCCTTCCTGTCCTACAATGTTTCAAAGCCAATCTTTCCCTGGACCTTGGTATCAAATACCACAACTCACCGCTTGTCCAATAACTACCATTAATACTAGAGCTCTATCACCAACCTCTGTCAGTCATGCTGGAGATGAGTCAACAACCTCTGCGACTCATGTTGACAACCTGCACCAAGTCACTACTAGCCATGCTAGGAGCACCACTCTAGTTGCCATGAGTCATAGTAATGTCACATCTCCAACCTCTATACATCACATAGGAGATAAATATCTCGCCTCTGCTAGTCATGTTGAAGGCATGTCACCAACCATTATGAATGATGCTAGGGGCATCACGAAGCCTAGACGTCTCAGACGTAATCCTAAATTCCTTTGCAGGACTTGCAAAGGAGATCACCTTAATCATTTATGTCCAGCTACTGCTGGGATACCAGAAGCATGGGGCTCACCTAAGGGCCCTTCATATTTTGAGGCATATGTGGTTTTCCCACACCCTGTTTATCCTTTGATTGAAATGGAAGTAATTCCACTGCAATCATCTCTTGAGTAGACCCCCATCATTGAGGTTAGTGTTCCCCCTATCCCTGTTATCACACATCCTCTTCAACCTAGAATTGAAGAAGTGGTCGTACCAGTGCAATCTCTGGTCAATCCTACTCTCTTTATGGAGGGTGATGCTTCCTTCAACCATGTCATCAACATTCTTGATCCTGCACCTTCTGAACGAGAAAGAGTTTTAATCTCCCTAAATTCTCTCCCTCCAAGTCTTAAAGAGATCCCCTTCGATTGGGACGATATTGTGGGGTATCCAATGCCCCCGCCTATGTCCTTTCTAGTAAGGGACATTATCTAATATATCACAGAGACTACATCCTCCACTATTTATTTATCCTCATCGACTTGGAGAGCTTTGGTTTTTTCCAAGATTATTTCAACTATTCGTAAGATACTGTCATTCCATAGAAGTTTTTCACGGGAGCCTTGCCCCCCCTCCCCCCGCGATTTTTCCCCTAGAATATACCAAATGAGTCTGAGTTAAGATATTTTCTGACTCATTCAAAAAGAGAAAATATTGTTGAGTGATTTGTCCCTTTCACACTCATTAAATTGGACTTGAAAGGTCATGAGTCTTAGTTAATCTCTTTTCAGACTCATTTTCAAAAAGTGAAAAGATTGTTGAGTGAGCTTGTCTCTTTCACACTTGTAAATTGGATTTGAAAGGATGTATATTTGGCACAAGTTTATCCCTTTTTCACATGAAGTAGACTAAAATTCATAAAAAATGAAATTTTTTGGCGTTAATTTGTGATTGCATCTCATTCCCTTACTTGCAGTATTGAACCTATAGTCAGTTCTTGCTTTGCGTTATAAATTGTTTTCCTCAGTAGTTTTTGCATTCTCAACCAAGAAGAGCCGTGTTCATATCCTTCGCAAGTTGACACCCTATACCTAGGATGGAACATTCCCTTCAGTACCCATCTCTCGCTTGCATATCTTTGCATTAAGCATAGGTACATTCCACCATTGGAACTAGTTTTTCTTACTTGCGACACTTGTTTCCTTGTAACACCCTATTTCCCCTAGTCTGTAAAAATAATTATGCTGGCCAAGAACTGTGGCAAACTCAAAGATGTCAATGTGTGATTTTAAATGGACCTTAGTATACAAATTCGACGAATGTAAATTAACATTATATATATAAATATATATGTGATGCAGGACAGTTGAGAGGGGGATGTGCTGAAAAAGAGACCACGATGGCTGAAGAAAGGTTGTGGAGGGCACCTGGAATGGTGGCATTAACTTCCACAAAAACCAATACCATATTTGGTCTTCACTGTCCCGGAGAACCAAGAGCAACTCATTGGCCTCGAAATGAATTACTCACCAGGATGGTGGGTGAAGAGGCTCCTCATGAGTTAATGAGGGATGGGGGTGAACCGCCCATCCCTAGAGGCCTCAGACCTAACCATCGCGGGGGAATTCATGCTGCATGCAGCCTCGCCAAGAAAGAAAAGGAAGGTAATAAGTGTGGGAGGGGACGCGAGGGGGAGATCGAAGAAAAGAGATTGGAAGAACTCTGGAACAAAGTACAGAGTGAGAGATAGCAGAGAAGAAGGACAGTAACCTTCATTCTCGATCGCTGAATAACCGAGACAGAGAGTCTCAAGCATCGTGGTCTATCTCGGGGGTGGCTAGTGGTAAATCCATTCAGAGTTGCTAATCCTACGGTTGGGTTGAAATGAGCACCCCTCTCAATAGTTTCATCAAACCCGGTGTTTTTCTGATAAGTGTTTTATATCTTGTGTCTTGTATTGAATATCTTGGAATATATGCTCATGGTTTGAACACTTATGAATGGTTTCTATGTAGAAATGTCTACATGGTGTTTTGATCGAAAATGGTGGTTGTATGCTTATGTTAGAATGACCACATTCTGTTTATATATATATATGTATGCATGTATGTATGTATGTATGTATGTATTTGAACAAAGTCAGCTTTCAAGTCTGTTCTCGGGAGATTCGTTACCCTTAATTACCTCTCATGTTTCCCTGGATAGATTCCCCATAGGGACACCCTCTTGGGATCGTTCCCTTACATTCTAGAACTGGGGTAAGTTCCCTGAAAGGACTAATGCCTTGGTAAAATCCTAAATTTTCTTATTATCTATCACAGACGTTAACAACTCAAGGATTTAAGAAAACCTCCCAGTCTGGTCATAAAACCTGGTGGAAATCTACCCAGGAACTCGATGAAGCACCTTAAGGCCTAAGTTTGAAAACCCTGCATGAGAGAGAGTGGGTATCTTAGAGCTCGGTATTTCAGTGTTTTGGCAACCAGGAAACCCAAGGGTCAGTTTTTCTTGTATTCGCCAGGCGCAAAATCCTGACTTGTGAAACCCCGAAATGAGTATAGCATGATTCTATAATGATCCCAAACCATTATGCAAGGATCATCACTGTTTTGGTGTCTTTTTAAAACTTTTTCTGAGTGAGGTATTTCATCAAACATGTTGTTGATCTACCTTTTAGATGTGTTTATATGTGTGTATGCAACAAATAATAGAAAGAGATAACCATGGAACAAACCTCAACCATATGCAATAATATAGACAAGCCAAAACATCTCAATTCCTCTTTATTCATAAAATAGAGAAACCTAATACAATGAAGATGTCGATCTCGAATGCTCAACAGATGGCCAAGAAGATAGACAATAGATAAGAGCTGGTACAAAATTCTCCCGCTAATACAAAAGAGGCCTCCAAAGGATGAATGAAAAATGAAGATCAATACAAGCAGATATGAATGCCAAACTCTCCAGCTGAAAAATGCCATGCTCCAATAGAAGGATGAAACCCTCAATAACTTGGCCCTACTGCCAAAAGTGTCCAATCACCCTAATAAATATTCCAACTGATAGATCGGTTGATGGTAAGAACAACACAGGTGACCGAATCTCCAAGATCCCTCTCAATCTCTGTAGATCTGAAATCCTCCACTGAATGGTGTGCCCCACTAGATGACTGAAACCCTAGATAATTCGGCCCTGCTGCCAAAAGTTTCCAATCACCCTAATAAATATGCCAACTGATAGATCGGATGATGGTAAGAACAACCCAGGTGACTGAATCTCCAATATCCCTCTCAATATCTATAGATCTGAAATCCCCCACTAAATGATGCGCCCCACTGGATGATTGAAACCCTAGATAATTCGGCCCTACAGAAGGAGGCCTCCAAATGCTCTAAAACTCTCCATAAATATATCTCGGGACACTGTAAGTCACTAGGTAAAGTCTCAGGGTCAGATATGAAGTCTAACCCCTCCAAACAGACTCGATCTGGATCTCAAAAATGCCCTCCTTCTCTTCAATTTGCCCCATTGCTCAAGAAATAATTTGAGCCATAAAACTATCTCAGAAAGCACTAGATTTGATGTCCAAGGCCCTGCAATGAAAACCCAAGTGATAGAATCCTCAACGGCCCTGCCAATATCCTATAATGAATCTCTCTCCAAAGATGGTGCGCCTCTCTTGCTGGAATCCCTCAGTTGGTGCGCCCTCTCTCTATCTGCACATGAAACTAATGTAGAATCCTCCTGCAACTGAGTAGATATAGAACTAGAATGGTGTGGGAGAGTATTGCATCTCTGAGACCAAGATTGGGACAAGATAGGTGGAATATTTCACCACCGAATCGTCCTCTAGGGTTTGTTATGTCAAAACCCTCAAAACCCCGAATATTGGGATCACTAGCTAGAAGCCTATAATGAACCTAAGACATTATGCAAGGATCATTACTATTTTGGTGTCTTTTTAAAAAAAATTATGAGTGAGGTATTTCGTCAAACACTTTGTTGATCTACCTTTTAGATGTATTTATATGTGTCTATGCAGAGATAACCATGGAGCATACCTCAACCATATGCAATAAGATAGACAAGCCAAAACATCTCAACTCTTCTTTATTCATAAAATAGAGAAACCTGCTACAATGAAGATGTCGATCTGGAATGCTCAACATATGGTCAAGAAGATAGACAATAGATAAGAGTTGCAACAAAATTCTCCCGCTAATACAAAATATGCCTCCAAAGTCTGAATGAGAAATGAATATCAATACAAGTAGATCTGAATGCCAAACTCTCCAGCTGAAGAATACCACGCTCCAATAGAAGGATGAAACCCTTAATAACTCATCCCTGCTGCCAAAAGTGTCCAATCACCCTGATCAATATGCCAACTGATAGATCGGGTGATGGTAAGAACAACCCAGGTGATCGAATCTCCAAGATCCCTCTCAATCTCTGTAGATCTGAAATTCCCCCACTGAATGGTGCACCCCACTGGATGACTGAAACCCTAGATAATTTAGCCCTGCTGAAGGAGGCCTCCAAATGCTTTGAACTCTCCATAAATATAGATCGGGACACTCCAAGTCACTAGGTAAAGTCTCAGGGTCATATCTAAAGTGTAACCCCTCCAAACGGACTAGATCTGGATCTCAAAAACACCCTCCTTCTCTTCAATTCGCCCCACTGCTCAAGAAATAATCTGAGCCGTAAAACTGTCTCAGAAAGCACTAGATCTAATGTGCAAGGCCCTGCAATGAAAAACCAAGTGATATAATCCTCAACGGCCCTGCCAATATCCTGCAACGAATCTCTCTCTAAAGATGGTGCGCCCTTCTTGCTGGAGTCCCTCAACTAGTGCGCCTTCTCTCTATCTACACATGAAACTGATGTAGAATCCTCCTACAACTGAGTAGATCTAGAACTAGAATGGTGTGGGAGAGTATTTCATCTCTGAGACCAATCTTGGGACAAGATAGGTGAAATCTTTCACCACCGAATCGTCCTCTAGGGTTTGTTATGTGAAAACCCTCAAAACCCCCAATATTGGGCTCACTAGCTAGAAGCCATAAATCAAAATAAGATCATACATGAATGAATGAGAAGAGGCCCTTTCCTTTATTTTATACTTTTGGCTCACCTTGTCCCTCCAAAGTGACTTTCATTTTATTAATATTTAATTAATTAATTAAATCACTTTAATTAAGTAATTAACCTTTTTACCTTTGAAAATTTCCTTATCTCTCCTTGTGGCTTCCCTGGCCACTGAAAGTCACTTCTAGCCATCCCATCCTATAGTGTTGCTCCTCCCGATTCCAACGAGCTATTACACTAATAGGTTCCTCCAAGTAATGTACCCAAAAAAACCTCTTCAGTGATTTTAATTAACTTACAGCTCAAAATAGTCAAAATCATGGAAATCATCGGAATGCAATGAAACCAAAGCCAACCTATGCAGAATGGCTCATAATGATGGAATGTGATCATCAATGCAAGATGGACCCCAAAATGCCTCTCAAATACCCCTGTACTCTCTCTAGCATCCATCTGGATGCTTTGGTCATTATAAATCTTTGCCCTGTGATGATGTCCCAAAGTGTAACACCTCCAAACGGACTGGATCTGGATCTCAAAAATGCCCTCCTTCTCTTCAATTCGCCCTACTGCTCAAGAAATAATCTGAGCCATAAAATTGTCTCAGAAAGAACTACATCTGATGTCCAATTCCTTGCAATGAAAACCCAAGTGATAGAATCCTCAATGGCCCTACCAATCTCCTACAACGAATCTCTCTCCAAAGATGGTGTGCCCCTCTTGCTGGAATGCCTCAACTGGTGCGCCCTCTCTCTATCTGCACATGAAACTGATGTAGAATCCTCCTATAACTGAGTAGATCTAGAACTAGAATGGTGTGGGAGAGTATTGCATCTTCGAGACCAAGCTTGGGACAATATAGGTGGAATCCTTCACCACCGAATCGTCCTCTAGGGTTTGTTATGTCAAAACCCTCAAAATCCCTAATATTGGGCTCACTAGCTAGAAGCCAGAAATCAAAATAATATCATACATGAATGAATGAGAAGAGGCCCTTGCCTTTCCTTTATACTTTTTGGCTCACCTTGTCCCTCCAAAGT
>JZKD02S0255943.1:325171-348572 GCA_000966675.3 Picea glauca | reverse complement strand
AATAGTCAAAATCATGGAAATCGTTAGAATGCAATGAAACCAAAGCTAACCTATGCGGAATGGTTCATAATGATGGAATATGATCATCAATGCAAGCTAGCCCCACAATGCCTCTCAAATACCCCTGTACTCGCTCTAGCATCCATCTGGCTACTCTGGTCATCATAAATCTCTGCCTTGTGATGATGTCCCAAAGTGGGGACATTACAGATTCGTGGTGATGTTTCAGCGTTTTGGTACCTAGGACACATAAGGGTAAGTTCTCTTGTACTCACCAATCCTGAAATCCTGATTAGCGAAACCCCGAAATGAACTAGCATGGATGAGTTGTGATTTTTCGGAGGTTTGGTACCCAGGATACCCCTCCTCTTGCTAAATGCACGAACGAGATCCTTTCGAAGGATCTAAGGTCTGTTATGACCATTAAATTGGATGAAGGAACACAGGCATTAATGCCTCAACCCCTTTTTAACCTTCATAAGTAGCGAAGAAATCGGGACCATCGATTTCAAGACCCATGGGAATACCTAGACCGTTCAGCTATAGAATACACATGGTGGTCGATAAGCATTTTGGATTTTCGGCACCCGGGAGATCAGAGGGTAAGAACCCTTGTCCTCATTAATCCCGAAATCCCGATATGTGAAATCCCAAAATAACAAGGTATGGCTAAATCCCGATATTTCGATATTTCAACATTTGAAATATCCTAAGGGAGAGCTCCCTTGTATTTGCAAGTCCCAAAACCCCGATTCATGAAAACCTGAAATGATAGCGTGTGGAGGGGTTAGGAAATTTCAGTGTTTCGGCACCCAGGGTACCTAAGTGCAAGTTTCCTTGTACTCACAAGTCCCGAAATCCTGACTTGCGATATCCCGAAGATAGAGTGTGGAAAATTTATCATATTTTGGTATCGGCTCTCGGGAAACCCAGGTGCAAGACTTCCTGTCGTCGCACATGCTGAAATCCCGATGGAGTAAACCCCGAAAGGTGGAGTGACATGGTTTAATATGAGGCATTTTTAGCTATGACACACTATTGGTCTCCTTCGGATTTCGACACTTCGAGAGACAAGAGAGAAAAGGAAATACACGTGTCATGATTTCTTGAATCACGAAAGATGATGAGTACCTTTCCGATAAGGCCTGTGGTCCTAGCCGTCGATCGTATGAGTATGGTTAAGGGATGGTAGGGTCTATATCTGGCCCCATAGGTATTCGGTGGATTATGTTCCTCGGTGAAAAGAAGGAAAAATTCAAAAATTTTCTAGCCTCATGGTGGGTGTGTTACAAATTGGTATCAGAGCATGGTTACAACACTTGGCCTACTTGGGCTCATGAACGAGTTGCGCAGAAGCTTCGTTCGGAACACTCCTAAAAGGAGTAACCCCCCTATCTCAACCTTCCTAATAAAAAAAAGTCGAAGTTAAGAAAGAAAACTCCTATTGTGTGTGTATACATGTGAAAATATGAATTATGTACTGGTTATAAATAAATATAAATATTAACTAACAACCAGTGTTTGTCTTTTGCAACTAAATGGATGATCAGCCGTGGGAAATTATAGACGTATAAAATGGTGACTCACCATGAAGTGGGGGAGGGCTCCCACAATAGAGACAAAGAATCTAACGAAAGGAGGGCAGTAGGGACCCCTCCAGATCTAGCCGAGACTGTGAAGAGCCTCATGGTCGAATTACAAAGATCCAAGGCTGACAATGAGAGGATGATGAAAGAATAAGAGAAACAAACGAAAATTAATGCAGTTTTACTGCAGGGCTTATCTGACTTACAAAGACAAATGCAGCATGAACCTAAGACACAAAAACATGGTCATATTAGTGACCACACTGAGAGGAGCACCTCGAAAAAGGTCCATCCCGGAGGTAAGGTACAAGTGGCAGATAATTCCTCTAGGAAGGAAGCTGGCGGTTCAGAGGGCTCTTCTAGCAGTAGAACTAGTTCTTATTCCCGAAGAAGACAGAAGAAGTGAAAGCTTTCCAAGGGTCATAAATTCGAAGAATTCAGGAAGGCCAAACCACCCTCCTTCAACAGTGAAATAAAGAAGGGAGAGGAAGAAGAGGCCTGGCTATTTGGACTAAAGAAGTATTTCAGAGTCCATGACCTCTCAGAAAATTTTAAGGCTCGAGTGGCCACCATCAACATGAAAAAAAAGGCTTCCATTTGGTGGGAAGACCTTAAGAATGTAAAATGGATTCACGAAGAAGACCTGTCTTGGGAATGGTTTGAGAAATACTTCAGGAAGAAGTATCTGCCTGAAAAAAAAAAAAAATTCGACGAAAAGACTAAAGAATTCTATGAACTTAAGCTGGGGCAACTCACCATAGAGGAATATGTCAGTAGATTCCTCGAGTTGTTGAGGTATGTACCCTACATAAAGGTAGAAAAGGAAAAGGTGCAATGATTCATCAGTGGACTACCTAAGGACTATCAGAACAGGATTGAATTTGACGAACCAAAGACCCTATAAGATACTATCCGAAAGACAAGATATTGTTATGAGCAACTTGGGCATCGAACAGAACCTCGCGAAGGATGGAAGCAAAAGAATAGTTTAGGATTCCAGAAAAGGGGGTTTAAATCCCCAAGATTTAAGGACTATAAAAAGAACTCAAGGATGAGCTTCCCAGCCTGAAGTGTACACCAACAGAACTTTCCCTCCTTGAGAGGAAATAAACTTTCTGGATCTGCACCAGTAAAGACTGATAACCCAAAGAGAGAACCTTTGAAATGTTGGAGTTGTGGAGAATAACATCTACTGAGAGACTTTCCACACCGACAACATAATAGTCAGAGAATTTACAACATCCAAGAAGATACCATCATCAATGATGTGGCCAGGAGTGTGCCACAAATTTATGTAGCCTTGGATAATAACAAAGCTGACCACCAAGCTTCAGTGGTGGAAATAGAAGTTATAATTTCCAACTATCTAGTGTCTATTTTGATTGACCCTGGTTCAAATTTGAGTTATATAGCCCCTAAGGTTGTTGATAAGTGTAAACTACAACCACAAAAACCTACCAAGCCATGGTTGGTACAATTAGCCACTGGCACCAAAAGAAGGGTAGCAGAGCTCATACCAACCTGCGAATTAACATTGGGTGAATTCCCCACCCAAGCAAACCTTAACATATTACCCCTGGGATCGTATGATCTATTGATTGGTATGGACTGGCCAGCGACCCATAAATCCATATTGGACTGTTACCATAAAAATTTAGAATGTGTAAGTAAAGAAGGGAAAAGGATAACCCTTCAAGGGATCCAAAAACCTATCTCGGTGAGACAAATATCAGCTCTGCAAATGAGAAAGTATTGCCAAAAAGGGTGTCCCCTATATGCAATACAGGTGTTGAAAACTATTGAAGGTGACAAACCAAGCCTCGAAGACCACCCTACCCTAAGAGAATACAAAGATGTATTTCCAAAAGAGGTACCGGGTTTACCTCCAAGAAGGGACATTGACTTCTCGATAGAACTTGCACTGGGAGCGGTGTCGATTCCTAGGACACCCTACCAGATGAGCACGCCCGAGTTAGTTGAACTCAAATTGCAATTAAGTGAAATGATGGATAAGGGCTATATCTGGCCTAGCGTGTCTCCATGGGGAGAACCAATCCTATTTGTGAAAAAGAAGAATGGTACCCTTAGACTGTGTATATATTATAGACAACTCAATAAGGTAACCATAAAGAACAAGTACCCCTTGCCCAGGATCGATGACTTGTTCGATCAATTGGGGGGTGCGTCTATTTTCTCAAATATTGACTTGACATCGGGATACCATCAAGTCCGAGTTAAGGGTGAATACATCCATAAAAATTCCTTTTGGACGAGGTATGGTCACTATGAGTTTGTGGTAGTGCCATTTGGGTTAACTAATGCCCCTGCCACTTTCATGTGCTTGATGAACAATGTACTCAACAAATTCCTAGACAAATTTGTGCTAGTTTTTATTGACGATATATTAATTTACTCCAAGAATAGAGAAGATCATGAAGAGCATCTTAGGCTTGTGCTGCAAGTGCTAAGAGAACATCATCTCTATGACAAATTCATCAAATGTGAATTCTTCCAGAAGAAAATACATTACTTAGGCCATGTTCTATCCAAAGAAGGAGTAGCGATAGACCCTAACAAAATCAGGTCTATCATGGAATGGCCTACCCCAAAGGATGTTTCAGATATCAAATCCTTTATGGGATTAGCAGGGCACTATAGGATATTTATAAAAGGATTCTCCAAGATTGGTTGTCCAATCACTTCCCTCTAGAGGAAGGGGACAAAATTCACATTTACACGAAAATGTGAAGAAATATTTCAAACCCTGAAACATCTACTGACCCACACACCCGTGTTAAAGATCGCCTATCCCGAATCCAACTTCCTCATGTGCACAGATGCCTGTAAGGAAGGGCTCCGAGGATTCCTTATGCAATGAGGAAGAGTGATCTGCTATGAATCCCGAAAATTGAATGAGCATGAAGTCAACTATGTGACCCATGATCTAGAGTTGGTTGCCATAGTGCATGCCTTGAAAATGTGGAGGCATTACCTCCTGGGAAGAAAATTTGTACTTATGACAGATCACTGTGGATTGCGATATTTATTTGACTAACCAAAGGTCAATTATAGACAATCTAGGTGTATGGACCTCCTTAGCGAGTTTGATTTCAAAATCAAACACATTAAAGGAAAGGAAAATAGGGTGGTCGAGTCCCTTAGCAGAAGTATGAAAACAATTCACCTGGCCGTGGTGAGCTCCTGCGAGACAGATGTCAAGGAAAGAGTCATAAATGCACAAGAGACAGACACATTCTTCCATACCATGACCTTGTACCTGGAGCAAGAACCCACAGGGATAAAGTATGAAGGCTACCAGATGTCAGAAGAAGGTCTGCTCACTAACCGAAGTAGACTGTATATTTTATATTGTGACGACTTGAAGAGGTTCATTATGGATGAACTACATAAAAGACCCTATACTGGTCATCCAGGATATCATAAAATTATCACGGCCACCAGGAAACAATTCTACTGGCCTGGATTGAAGAAAGACATAGCCAAGTACTTAGCCAAATGCATAGAGTGCCAACAGGTTAAAGCAGAACACCGACACCCAGTAGGATTATTGCAACCTTTTCCAATCCTAGAATGGAAATGGGAAACCATCTCCATGGATTTCATCACTGGGTTACCAACTTCGACCAAACAGAATGACACAATTATGGTAGTGGTGGATAAAATGAGAAAGTCCGCTCATTTTATCCCCGTCAAGTCAACTTGTAAGGCAATAGACATTGCCAACGTATTCATGAAGGAGATATTCAGACTGCATGGTATGCCGAAAGAGATCGTGTTTGATAGAGACACGAAATTTACTTCCAACTTTTGGAAGTCACTAATGGTTGGTTTATAGACCAAGTTGTTATTTAGCACCGCCTATCACCCTCAAACCGATGGATAGACAGAAAGAGTGAACCAAATACTAGAATACATGTTAAGAATGCATGTAATGCATCAACCCAAGAAGTGGGAAGACTACCTGCCACTGGTGGAATTCTCTTACAACAATGGCTACCAAGAATCCTTAAGGATGATTCCATTTGAAGTCCTCTATGGTAGGCCATGCAACACTCCTATTAGTTGGAGTAATCCCGTAAACAAAATTTCTTTTGGACCCGACATGTTGAAAGAAATGGAACATCAAGTGACTCAGATAAAACAAAACCTGAAGGTCGCTCAAAACCAACAGAAAAGTTACACCAACCAAAAGAGAACTCCAAGAGAGTTCAAGACCGGAGACCATGTATATCTCAGGTTTAGGCCCAGGAAGAGTTCCCTGAAAATGGGAGCTTGTGCCAAGTTGGCACCTCAGTACTATGGACCCTTTGAGGTTCTAGATAGAGTGGGACCTGTAGCCTATAGGCTAGCACTTCCTCCCACTGTAAAAGCACATAATGTTTTCCATGTTTCATTATTAAAGAAATATGTACATGATTCTAATCATACAATTGACTGGTCTGTGATCCAGGTGGAACCGGAGGGATAATTCCTACCAAAACCTCAATGCATACTGGATATAAAGGAAACCCCTCTCTGGAACCGAACCATTGCATAGGTCAAGGTGCAGTGGAGACATTTTGGCCCAGATGAGGCTACATGGGAAATGGAGGATTCCATGAAACATGCATATCCAATTTTGTTTACCTCTCTACATACATGTCACGATGACAGATAGAACATCGAGGATGATGTTCCTTTAAGTGGGGGGGGGAATTGTAACACCCTGTTTCCCCCTTCCTATAAAAATAATTATGCTAGCCAAGAATTGTGGCAAACTCAAAGATGTGAATGTGTGATTTTGAATGGACCTTAGTATACAAGGTCGACGAATGTAAATTAACATTATATATAAAAATATATATGTGATGCAGGATTGCTGAGAGGTGGATGTGCTGAAAAAGAGACCACGATGGCTGAAGAAAGGTGGTGGAAGGCACCTAGAATGGTGGCATTAAATTCCACCGAAACTAATACTGTATTTGGTCTTCATTGGCCTGGAGAACCAAGAGCGTCTCGCTGGCCCCGAAATGAATTACTCACCAGGATGGTAGGTGAAGAGGCTCCTCATCAGTTAATGAGGGATGGGGGTGAACCACCCATCCATGGAGGCCTCAGACCTAACCATCGCAGGGGAATTCGTGTTGCACGCAAACTCACCAGGAAAGAAAAGGCATGTAAATGGTGTGGGAGGGGACGCAAGGGGGAGATCACAGAAAAGAGATCGAAAGAACTATTGAACAAATACAGAGTGAGCGATAGCAGAGAAGAAGGAGAGTAACCTTCATTCTCGATCATTGAAGAACTGAGACAGAGAGTCTCAAGCATCATGGTCTAGCTCGGGGGTGGCTAGTGGTAAATCCATTCAGAGTCACTGAGCCTACGGTTGGGTGGAAATGAGCACCCCTCTCAACAGTTGCATCAAACCCAGTTTTTTTCTGATAAGTGTTTTATAGCTTGTGTCTTGTATTGAATATCTTGGAATATATGCTCATGGTTTCAACACTTATGAATGGTTTCTGTGTAGAAATGTTTGCATGGTGTTTTGATCGGAAATGGTGGTTGTATGATTATGTTAGAATGACCACATTTGGTTTATATATATATATATATATATATATATGAACGAAGTCAGCTTTCAAGTTTGTTCTCAAGATATTTATTCCCCTTAATTACCTCTCATGCTGCACTAGATAGATTCCCCATAGGGACACCCTCTTGGGATCATTCCCTTATATCCTAGAGTTGGGGTAAGTTCCCTGAAAGGACTACCACCTTCGTAAAATCCTAAATTTTCTTATTATCTATCATAGACGTTAACAGCTTAGGGATTTAAGAAAACCTCTCAGTCTGGTCATAAAACCTGGTGGAAATCTGCCCAGGAACCCGATGAAGAACCTTAAGGCCTAAGTTTGAAAACCCTACATGAGAGAGAGTGGGTCTCTTAGAGCTCGGTATTTCGGTGTTTCGGCAACCGAGAAACCCAAGGGTCAGTTTTTCTTGTATTCTCCAGGTGCGAAATCCTGATTTGCGAAACCCCGAAATGAGTATAGCATGATTCGTGGTGATGTTTCGGCATTTCGGTACCTGAGACACATAAGGGTAAGTTCCCTTGTACTCACCAGTCCCGAAATCCCGATTACCGAAACCCCAAAATGAACTAGCATGGATGAGTTGTGTTGTTTCGGAGGTTCGGTACCCAAGATACCCCTCCTCTTTCTAAATGCACGAACGAGATCCTTTCGGAGGATCTAAGTTATGTTACGATCGTTAAATTGGATGAAGGAACGCAGGTGTTAATGACTCGACCCCTTTTTAACCTTCGTAAGTAGCGAAGAAATTGGGACCGTCGATTTCAAGACCCATGGGAATACCTGGACCATCCAGCTATAGAATACACATTGTGGCCGATAAGCGTTTTGAATTTTTGGCACCTGGGAGATCAGAAGGTAAGAACCCTTGTCCTCACGACTCCCAAAATCCCGATATGCGAAATCCCAAAATAACAACGTATGGCTAAATCCGGATATTTTGGTATTTCGGCATTCGAAATATCCTTAGGGCGAGCTCCCTTGTATTTGCAAGTCCCAAAACTCTGATTCACAAAAACCTGAAATGACAGCGTGTGGAGGGGTTAGGGCATTTCGGTGTTTCGACACCCGTGGTACCTAAGTGCGAGTTTCCTTGCACTCGCAAGTCCCAAAATCCTGACTTGTGATATCCCAAAAGATAGAGTGTGAAAAATTTATCATATTTCGGTATCGGCTCCCGAGAAACCTAGGTACGAGACCTCCTATCATCGCACATCCAGAAATCTCAATGGAGGAAACCCCGAAATAGTGAATCATGTTAGATTTTGGTGTTTCAGAGTTTCGGCTCCCAGGAAACCCAGTTGCGAGACCTCCTGTCATCGCACATGCCGAAATCCCGATGGAGTAAACCCCGAAAGGTGGACTAACATGTTTTAATTTGAGGAATTTTTAGTTATGAAACACTATTGGTCCCCTTCATATTTCGTCACTTCGAGAGACAAGAGAGAAAAGGAAATACACGTGTCGCGATTTCCCGAATCGTGAAAGACGATGAGCACCTTTTCGATAAGGCATGTGGTCCTAGACACCGATCATATGAGTATGGTTAAGGGATGGCAGGGTCTATATCAGGCCACATAGGTATTCAAGGGATTATGTTCCTCGGTGAAAAAAAGAAAAAAGTCGAAAATTTTCTAGCCCCATGGTGGGTGTGTTACATTCCTCCTCTGTATCGTAGCATTCATTTGTCTATGAAAAAAAAAAAAAAGATGGGTGGGAAGGGATTATTATATTGTATTGGCAGTAGTCATGTCTCCTTTGAACAAAGAACAAAGTTATTGAGTCCATTTTTCATCATAATTTTGGGACTAGCATGGTCTTAGGAAGTTGATCTCATTACAGAGTCTTCTCTACTGACTAGTTACTCTTCCAGTCCCTATAGAGAATTTCATTAATGCCTCCTGCATCTCATAATTTCATCATTAATTCTATGTTGTCTGAGCCTTCTATATGTCTCATGCTCTTGTTCAAAGGAATTCTATCAACCTGTGTCGACCAGTCCTCGGAACTCTTGACTTTGCATGTTGGCCACTCCTCAAAACTCTTGAATTTGCATGTCGTCCATACCCTCAGTTTGTCTCAGAGTCACATGATACTGCAGTCTTATCATGCACCCTAGTCCTAATTTCATCATTGCTAGGTAACCTTGAACCCAACAGTCGACACTTCATCATTGGTCGTGATTGGGTGGTTTCCCTTGTGTTCGACGACAAGACATCTATTCACACATTGGGATTCGTGTAGTGTCTTGGATGCCATTAGCCTTATTGTTGGTCTCCTCACCTTTGTAAGTATTTTTCATCATTGACTACTATTCAAAGGGTATTTTTCATGTACCCCTTGCACTTGGCACATGTGAAAGATGCACAGGGTCGTTGGTTCGTGAACATGTTCTTCATCCAATTTCCACCAAATCATGAAGCTCTTGCTTTGTACCTCTTGCTAACTAATGAGAGATGCCTTAATTCTCTCATTTCAGTGGGTCTCCTTCCATCGAATTCAAATCATTTATTATGGAAATGGTACCTAGAGTATTATGAGTACCTTGAGGCTTGTAGTCATTAGTGGCAGACTCTCTCACCATAGACAGTTGGGAATACAATGTCTCTTGATCGATGGATGCTTCAGGTGCTCAACACTGAATCATTTATTAATGCTTGTAAGAATGTACTCGGTGCCTTGATACCTGCTTTCATTATTGGTAGGTTGTCTCGCATTTGTTAATAATATACCTCAATGACTGGTAATCAAACGATGTCTCATTGTGTTCAACCTCAACTCATTTATTCACATGATGTAGAATTGCACCCTTGTCAAATTATGTAGAAGACTTGAAGACATCAATATGTAGCCGCAACTTTCCTGAGTTGTTTCTTCCTTTTCATTGGATCAGTACCTATATGACTTCAGTAATCATGGGAGATCAGATTGTACTCCATTGTATATAGATATCTTCATATTGGTTTTGAGACTGGTTCTACTGGGCCTTATTTGCAACTATGACATTTATCGGCATGCAACCGCATTTGTATTTTCCTATTCATTGTCACAAACACTTGTTTGATATATTTTCACATGGATCTGTAGTGTAATTCTATTGGAAGTCGTGTATGAAAATTCAATGCAGAATGTAAGGAGCAACTAGTTCTTCCAGTTGGTTCCCCATCACTCCACTTCTGGGTTTTTTATAATGTATTTTGACCATCGCAAATACTCATCTTATGTCACACATTAGGGGGAATCTGTTATAGAAATATTTTCCTCACCCTATGCAATCTTCAACAGAAGGCCTTTCTCCATTTCCCCATGAGATTTATCTTCCCTGTTTGTAAAATCTAGAGCTAAAAATAAATATTTTTCCACATGTATGCATCTTTCCTACTATACATCATGTGTATACGTAGGATGCTCCTCTACAGCTCGTGTACATTGGGATTTGTGCCAAAAAATGAAAATTAATGTTAGGTTTCCATGTCACGACAAGAGATCTATGATCCTTGGCCTTTCATATACTATAAATGTTCCGACTCGGCCCTTCAGTTCCATTTTGAAGGCTATAAATGGGCCAATTCTGAGCTATGGAAAGATGAAAAAAGAATTCAAATTTGAGAGCAAAGTTACTATGGAGGAATTATTTACTTCATATTGAGTCTGCATCCCTTTTTCTTTTAAGTCTGAACACAATTTTCAGCCCCCAATCTCTTCCCTTTTTGATTGAGAACCTCAGTGTTTCTCTCTTATGATCTTGCCTTTGGTGGAGGATTGAAGTGGTGGAGGCCCAGATGGAAGGAAATTAGTTTCTCGGTTCCGAGCCATGTCGACACAGAATGCTGTAACATTTTCACTTTTGTTGATCATATATTAATAGAAATACTCTTTTCCCATCCAATTCATATCTTGCAAATATTCAAATTATTATTCCATGGGTGTATTTGTCATGTTTATTAATGGATTATGCTATTGAATGTGATAACATTATATCATATCACCATATGCTTGCTTTCCTTGGTTGTTGAGGACTAGTTGCAGGTATATTGCTTTGGGTCAAGTGCTCAACGATGGACTTCATCAAACGTCTGGACGAGGTAGGCCTTTTATCTTGTCTTGCTAGCATATTTTTTTTACAACATACTTGAGAAGAGAGTTGATTTATGTAGTCATTTCCATTTGTTGTGGTTTACCCTAGCCATAGAGATATTTTCCTTGTAACACACTTTGAACATTTGTATTAGTCTAGTGTAATATCATAATATACCTAACACGCTTACCCTATAAAGGTTTCATGTACTATGTTCATGGATTTGATACAGTCTAAGCATATGTAATGATCCAGAGCTTAGTTATGGTAAATTAAGGCACATTGTAGATTGAGTAGTGTAAATAATAAATTACAACTTTTATAATCTATATGATTCCCATTACTTCATAATCTCTAAGCAATGTAGTTATATCAATGCAGTTAATTATGGGAACCCAATGGATAGTTGTAACATATGAAACCAATATGTTCTTATTATTTGTATGAGAACCATTTCATACTATTGAAGACATGAGTACCATAGTTGAAATACCTCTAGAGAAACAAGTCACAATTTACCTAAACATGAAGTGTATCCACTCCAATTGTGGTCTCAACACAATAAATTCCATAAGTATAGCAAGAGATACTTCTCATAGTTACAAGACATAGCTAAACAACCGGGGATTCCAAGACAACCATTCGTAATTATCCTACAAGGTCTGAGAGAAGTGCTAGAAGAGATAAAAAGACTACATTTCATTGGATGATATTTAATCAATATTGGAAAAGGGCCTTGATAAAAAATTGAAATTATAAGCTATTGACTATTTATAAATGAATAAACAATATATTTCACCATCATAAACAATATAAGAGAAATCAAAGATGAAACAATAAATTGATATTTTGAGTTCCATATATATATATATATAATGAAATTTTAAATAGTTACACCACCAAATACATAGGTTCCAAATCCATTTTAAGATCATAACAGAAAACTAAGAGGCTTGATTAAAACATTTAATTCCAAAATTTTGGACTCTAAGCCATCGCTTTAAGATAGATTACTATACCTGCAAAAGAAAACATTTGTCGAATTCAAAATTTAAAAATTTACAATAAAATATATCTACAAATTTAAAATAAAATGTACATGTGTACCATTTTAGATAAATAAAAAAAGTTGTGATTAAAGAAAAATTGACATACATACCAAAAGAGTTAAGTCTCATCCTCCAACATACTCCTTTCCACCAAATATAATGTAAACATCTGTAACAATAAAACCAATAAAAAAAACATGATAATACATATTAGCATATATACTTTAACTAAATATTAAATAAATAATAAGAAATAATAACATACCCAACCAGAGTTTCAAAGATTTAAGATTATATCTCTCTTTTTATTACACTTTTTTGGCACTTTTTTTAAACCAAAATTCCATCAAGAAGATCCAAAACTTCCAAACTAGTTACTCTCCATATTAAGCATACATGATCTAAACAATAATGTAAAATCTTATCTAAAATATTACAAGTTTTTAAAGAGAAAAATTGTGTTCTTGGTAACAAATTTTTGTGTTCAAAGTTAGATAATACCCTGAAAATAAATATAGTTGTGTATGTAGGAAGTTCACAAATCTCCATATTAAGTCATTCTTCCAACAAAATACTTATCTCCTCGTGGATAAAGTCCCAGATCCTTCAGGTGAAGTTCTCATGCCAAGTGACCATATTTACTTAGTAGTAAAATACTTATTTCTTCTTCTATAGTGGAATATATGTTCTCATATAATCTAATGAACTCAAATGCCCTTTCAAATTAAATGATTAATAAATATCCATATTAATCCATTCTTCCAAGAAATTACTTATATCTATGAAAATTCACAAATCTCCATTTTAAAAACCATTCTTCCATAAAATACGTATATCCTCTCTTTGCGGTGGAATAGATGTTCTCATATAAACTTTATGTACATGAAGAAAATAGAAATCTTCACATATATTAAGTCATTCTTCAAAAACCAAAATAGAAATCTTCACATATATTAAGTCATTCTTCAAAAACCATTTAAATCTTTCATCTTTGGGATTTATTCATATTACATATAATCAAATTCTCTTTGAAATATGTCTTTGTCATGATCTAAACATAAGTGAGATCATGCACATATATAGCTTATTTGTAAATCTACTTGAATGTTGGTTTTTGTGGTTACTAAGAAATTGGTTAAGAGTTTGACAATACCCTGGCAAGAAGGAATTCACTTCATTGTATGCAGAAAACAAAAATGTCAATACTACACCATTTTTGGACAAGAAGGCAAGGAATGCAATTGAAAAAATTTAGAAACTTCACCTTTTCTGATGTGGGATAGAGTTTGTTCTCAAATAATCAAATGTTCAAGTTCAAAATTAGGTCTTCATCATGATCTAAACATAAATAAGATTGAATGTACCATTTTAGATGACGATAAGCTTATATAGGGGTTCTATATATTTCAAAATAATTGATCAAAGCATTGAAAAGTTATATAGACACTAGTTGAGTAACCCTATGAATAGAAAAGGATAAACTAAAAAGTTGAGAAAACAAAAAATAGAAAAAAGTAAAAAATATAATCATACTCAACAAAAATAATCTTGAACACTTTTATATAAAAGTCCCAACATAAAAGAAAATTAACTCACTAATGTGCAATGAACATACATTTAAGAATCATCATGACTAGACGCATCCTTCACAGGTATGGATGCATCCTCCTAAATCTCAATCTCCCACACGCCCTTCTCCAAATTTTGTTCAAGAACACTCCCATGCACTCTCTTCTCCACATTGCCCTATATAACACATTTCAAATGTGAAAAATAGAAAATTAAATTTAAATTATTATAACACATTAAATTTTAGTTTTAAAATTTGAAACATGTAATACCTGTGATGTGCCAACCTGAATATCAATAAATTACCCACCATACCCTAAGATTCAATAAATTATATATTGTTTAAGACATTCTTCTTTTAAATTAATAATTTAAATGACAAATTGCAATTTTCATATATAACTAAATTTGTTTTCAACATGCAATGATACCTGTGAACTCCCACCCTCTTCAAACTCTCCCAATGAGAATTGGGACAAGCCTACCGAAGTAGTAGGAGATGGAATATGGATCTGTGAACAACACAACTGAGAACTAAATCTAGGATTCAATGTGTTCACATTTATGAAAAAACATAAATTTCATGTTGTTGATCTTATTCAAAAGATTGGAGATTGAAAAACTAAAGTTCTCATATGTGGATACTAGAAAACACATACCCGATTCAACCCATCCAAATTTAAACTTGTGGTATCAAGTCCCTATTTACCGGAGATTCATTTAACATATGTCCAAAATGTAATTAATGACAATAAAAATTCAATTATTTCTATAGATACAATGATATATATCTAGATTTACAACTAGAAGTAATCTATCCTCAAATGCATAAAAAATTTACTAACTATAACACATACCAATCTGATGTTCGGTTCATCATTCTGAATGACCTCCTTCCAACCATTAAGGAAAAATGTTGCATACTCCTCAATATATTCTACCGACATGGTATATAACTCCTCATATGTTTTATAAACAAAAATGTCTCAATAATTGACTTCCTCTCTCTGACGGTTCAAACCAATATCAACACCATAACAAAATGATTCCAAATTTTCCCTGATTGAATTCCTAGCCTCTTTTCCAACCTATGATGTAGCTCACAACTTTGAATGTGAGGCAAATTCCCCTATTGGACGAGATATTAAGGGTCATGGAGGCCTCTGCAATGTCCCATTTTAATATGCCTCTTTTTTATCATATGTGTAGGCCCCCCCTTGGGGGTGCAGGGCGTTTGGGGGCAGTGCCCCTGATTGTTTTTCCTCGAGAAACATGTCAAATATTTAGGTGGTTTTTAGGCACATGGTTTTTTACCGATGGTTTTCTATTTCCGATTAATGAATTAGGATTGTTGACTAATCCAGGTCATTGGGTTAGGTTTTTGGATGCCCCTAGATCCTATATGTATATTGTATTGTAAATAATCTATCACAATGAATGAATATAGAATATGTTGGTTTTTCCGATTTGTGTTTCCAGGGGAAAATCTCTGTGTAATGTTTGTATTTTCCATTGTATATTTTTTGTTCTTTTACTGAAAATATGTTTGCAGTAAATATTGTACAAGTTTAAAATCTACATTTGGTATCAGAGCTTTGTTGGCTTCAGGGGGACACCTTCGTGGTCAAGGGTTTGGCTCAAGAATGTGATAAGCCTTGTTACAGTGGGAGATCTGTGGTATTGATTTTTCAAGTGAAAAAAAATGGAAAGAAATTCAAAAATGGAGATTCGGAAGTTTAATGGGAAAATTATTAAGGTGTGGAAGCTCAATATGGAATATTTGTTGGTGGACAAAGATTAGTGGATCGTGGTAGATCCAGGTACTGCACCTAAAGGAACTTCAACAGATGACTGGAAAAATTTGGATCGGAAGGAAAAGAGCACAAACTGATTGTTTCTCTCATATTCGGTATTACTGAATGTGTCAGAGGAAGCTACAACCAAGGATTTATGGGACAAGTTGGGGAAGTTGTATCAGTCTATGTCCCTAGTGAATAAAACATTCTTGATAAAGAAGTTGTATAACCTGAGGATGAAAGATGGAGACTTGGTGGTAGATCATTTGAACGCCTTCAATATTGTGGTAAGTCAGTTAGTATCTATTGAGATTAAAATTTCAGGATGAAGATAAATGTATCAATTTACAATGTTCTTTACCAGACTTGTGGGATAGTCTGGTTGTGGCCATAGGTAGTAATACAAATTCCTTGAAGTTTGATGAAGTGGTCTCATCTTTGTTGTTGGAGGAGATGAGACAGAAGAATATGGAAGAACATAACACATACAAATTTTTTTCAAGAAGACGTTCCCAGGAAATAAATAGATCTAAGTTATAAAGTGGGAGATCTAAGTCTAAGGGTAGATATAAATCTCCCAGAAATTTTGTAAAGGTATGTTGGACATGTGGAAAAGAAGGGCACTACAAGAAGTGTAGATCCAAAGCTGAGAAAAAGAAGGGATCTGAAGAATATCCTTCTACAGAAGAAAAGACCTCCAAGGAAGAAGGAGGGGTTGTGTACTTAGATTATTCAAGAACACATGCAGATCATGAGGCATGGTTGGTTGACTCTGGTGCATCCTTTCATATGAATCCCCAGAGGGAGTGGTTCTGTGAATATGAAAGGTATGATGGAGGTAATGTTTTTTTAGGTGATGATTCAACAACCAGAATCATAGGACAAGGAAAATTCAATTTGAGGCTCATATATGGAATGATTAGAAAACTGCCTCGTGTTCTTCACATCCCAGGTTTGGCCATAAATTTGATTTGTGTAAGAAAAATGGACGATGTAGGGGTAAAAAAAATATTTGAAAATGAAACCTACAGAATGGTTCAAGGATAAATGGTATTGTCGAAGGGAGTTCGGTTTGGAAATATGTATAAGCTGCAAGGTAGCACTATTAGTTATGGGTTTAATAGTTCCATTGTTCCTGATATTGGAGTTGAAAAATAAATAACTCCTAAATTCTCTAGAGAAAAGGTTCTGTTGTGGCATTAAAGACTCGGGCATATCTGAGAGAAGGGTCTTCGACTACTACATGGTAAAGGTATGGTTGAAGGTATGTCTAACTTCTCTCTAGATTTTGATTTCTGTGAAGATTGTCTATATGGGAAGAAAAATTGGGTAAGATTCCCCTCTAGTGCAACGAGGGAAGAAGGAATTTTACAGCTAGTTCACAGTGATGTTTTTGGATCTGTGTCCGTCCCATCATTGGGAAAATCTGTGTACTACATATGATTTATAGATGACTTCTCAAGGAATACTTTGGTATATCTCCTCAGGAAGAAATCTGAAGTCTTTGAAAGGTTTAAAGGGTTTAAGGCTCTTGTTGAGAATCAAATAGAGAAAAGAATTAAGGCGTTGAGGACAGATAACGGTGGAGAGTTCTAGGGGAATGAATTTGAAGAATTCTGTAAGAAGTGCGGTATAGCAAGGTAGAAGACTACTCCATATACACCTCAATAGAATGGAGTTGTAGAAAGGATGAACAAGAAGCTGGTGGAAAAAGCAAGGTGCATGCTCAGTGGTTTCGGGTTAGGGAAAGAATTATGGGCAGACGCAGTGGGTATTGCATGTTACCTAGTCAACAAATCACCCTCATTAGCATTGGATGACAAGACTCCACAAGAGGTATGGACTGGTAAGGAACCTTCTCTCACACATCTCAAGGTATTTGTTTGTGATGCATATGTTCATGTTCCAAAGGAAAACATGAGTAAGCTAGATAAGAAGGATGAAAAGTGTATCTTTGTTGGATATAAAGATGGTCTCGAAGGTTATAAGCTTTGGAACCCAGTAACTAAGAAGGTAGTGTAGAGACAAGATGTGGTAATTAGAGAAATGAAGGATGATGTTAACAATGAATTCCTACTAAGTAAGGAAGAACCATAGAAAATAGAGCTTGATTTAAAGGATGATGAATCAAACTCTACAGAAGAACACGAATCAGAAGAAGAATATCCTCATACTCCAGTATTGAGGAGATCGGTTTGAGAAATAAGGCCAATGGAAAGGTATATAAGGTATACTCCATATGATTTTCGTTCAAATTTTGTTTTGTCTATTACTAATGATGATCCTAGAATTGTTAGGGAGGCAGTGGATTCAGAGGATGGAAATCTCTGGAAAAGGGCCATGGATGAAGAAATGGAATATTTTGATAAGAATGAGGCTTGAGATCTAGTGGTGTTTTCGACTAGAATAAATCCCATTGGAAGAAAATGGGTATTTAAAAAGAAGCTGAATGCAGAAGGAAAAGTGGATAAATACAAATCTCGGTTAGTAGAAAAGGGTTATTCCCAGGTTGAGGGAATTGATTTTGGTGATATTCTTTCTCCTATTTCCAATTTAACCTCTATATTATTTATGTTATCTGTTGTTGCTGCATTTGATTTTGAAGTAGAACAGATGGATGTGAAGAAAAAATTCCTACATGGGGATCTGGAAGAAGAAATATATATGAAGAAACCAGAAGGTTATGTTGTGAAGAGAAAGAAGGAGCTGGTATGCAAGATGAAAAAGTCCATGTATGGTTTAAAATAATCACCAAGGATGTGGTATAAAAAATTTGATACATATATGCTGGGACTTGTCTTCACAAGAAGCAAAGAGGATCACTGTGTGCATTTTAAATTAATTGGTGATCATTTGATTTATTTGGTCTTGTATGTGGATGACATGTTGTTGATAGGAAACAACAAGGAGATTATCCAGGATGTGAAAACTCAGTTGTCCTCTAAATTTGACATGAAGGATCTCGGTGCTTCAAATTTCAGTTTGGGCATGGAATTAAAAGAGATCGGAAAAGGAGGAAACTCTCGCTAAATCAGAGAAAACATGTTGAGACAATATTGCAGAGGTTTAATATGCAGGAATGTAAACCATTCAAGTTTCCTATCCTTGTTGGTGTAAATTTATTTTTGTATCAGTGTCCCAAGACACATGAAGAGGAGGAGGACATGTCTTGTGTTCCATATACGAGTGCAGTTGGCATTTTGATGTATGTAATGGTCTGTACTAGACCAGACATTGCACATGCAGTGGGATTTTTTAGCAGGTATATGTCAAAACCAGGGAATTTTTTAGCAGGTATATGTCAAAACCAGGGAAGGAGCATTGGACAAAAGTAAAAAGGGTTTTCAGGTATTTGTGTGGCATTTCTAGCTATGGATTGTGCTATGAAGGAAGACCAGGATTGGACAGAGTGGTGCATATACATGGATTCATGGATTCATACTGGGATGGAGATCTGGATCGTAGAAGATTGACAAGTGGGTATGTGTTTAACCTGTTTGGAGGAGAAATAAGTTGGATGAGAAAAAGATAGGTTGGAGTGGCACTTTCAACTACAAAAGTTGAATACATGGAAACCACTCATGCAAGTAAGGAAGAAGTATGGTTACAAATATTTTGTTCAGGTATTGGGTTGGTACAACAAGTTGCAAGGATAAAGTGTGACAATTAGAGTGCATTTTTTAGGGTGAAGAACCCAACTTATCATTCAAACACAAATCATATTGATATTCAATATCACTTTGTGAGAGACATGATTGAAGAAAATAAAGTATTGTTTATGAAGGTAGACACTTTGAAGAATGTTGCAAACTCATTAACAAAATCAGTGAGCACCGAGAAGTTCTCTTGGTGTAGAGGATCCATGGGCATTGTTTCCCTGGACTGTTGACGATGTAACCCTATAACCCCCTCTATGCAAAGAAAAAAACAAGTGGGAGAATGTTGGGTATGTGTTATATTCTTTGCACAAGTAGTAGTGTCACAGGAAATGTCTTACTTATTGAGGTGGTTTTTCAGTGCATGGATTTTTTCAGATGGTTTTCTATTTTAGGTTAAAGAATTAGGGGTTTTGACTAATCCAGGTCATTGGGTTAGGTTTTTGGATGACGCTGGCTCCTGTATGTATACTTTATTGTAAACAATGTATCACAATGAATGAATATAGAATATATTGGTTTCCCTGGTTTGAGTTTCCCAGGGAAAAATATTTGTGTAATGTTTGTATTTTCCATTGTATCTTTTCTATTATTTTACTGAAAATTTGTTTGCAGTAAATATTGTATAAGGTTAAAATCTACAATATGTTCATTCTTTACCAGCCCCATAATAATTGTGTTGAAAATACTAAAACAACTGAGTGGGGGGGGGGGGAATCAGTTGTATGTGAGCTTAAACAATTTTAGACTTATTGAACAGTGTTAGTCTCTCTTCATGTGGTCATCAACAATATACAACATATGAACAGTAAAAATAAAGACCATCAGTCACACATAAAGTACACACAGAGACAGATTTTCACGAGGAAACCCATAAAGGGAGAAAACCTCTTCTTCTTTGAAATGATAGGTAGTTTTTTCAGTTATGTACATCATTTACAATTGAGCACCAACTCAATGTGAGGCTGCTACCTCTGTTTTACAAGTTGCAACTTGTTTGAGAGCTCCAACTCTCTGGTTTCTCTAGCACCCACTAGAAGGAAGCACCAACTCCCTGAGTATTCCAGCACCAACTGGATGCAAGCACCAACTTCCTGAAAGTTCCAGTACCAACTGGATGGAAGCACCAACTTTCAGTTACACAAGCTCCAACCTATATAACAGAGAACACTTGTTCTCCCTAGCACCACCCTTCCACCCTAGTTTCTCTGGCTACAACCAGATGGAAGCTACAACTTCCTGTGTTCAAGCTCCCACTTGAACTTCCGAGGACAACAACCCTCCCGAGCACCTCCCAACCTCCCTTAAATATAAAATAATGAATACACAGACAATTACAAAGATAAATCAATTCTTACCAATCTCTCGTTGTATTTGATGTTCAACAAATTGTTCTGCAATTCTTCTCTTCTTCTGTTTGTTTAGCAGGTCTGCTCTGCATCAATATTTTTCTGTCATTAAACTCTGCTTCTACTCTACTTCATCTCTGTGTTTCATCTCGCTCTACTCATTTTCTCATATTCGTGCTATCCCTCTTCTGTCTATAATTTTGCTCTGCATTTCATCTCATATTCACTTTAGAACAACCAACCCAATTCAGTCCCACTCATTTTCTTTTATACACTCTGCCTTGACGGTTCCACTTCCCCTTCCAATGGGAAATCCAAGGAAATCTGTCTTGGAAACTAAAACACTAACCGATTTGTCATTATCAGTCTGTTTCTCTTAACAGATTCATAACTGAAGCATTAATACAAGAAAGAACAACAGCCCTCCGATCAATACTTGATCCAACGGTTCAGATCCCATCGAGATTTCACTCATTGCAATTTCGACATTCTTAGTGTCGAGATGCACATGTACTCGGAACCCCCGATTCTCTGATCCCCGATGTGCTCCTTTCCCGAGATTTATCCCCTTCCAGCTACACAATGGTCCATGTGACCAGCTATCATGTGACTGTCACCATACCTCTCATCGAGGTTTCAGAGTTTCACACTTCTTGATGTCAAGAGTTTCTCACCTCTCCAATCCCCAATTACCGATGCGCCCCTTTCCACGCGCTAGCCCTGCTGGCGATAGGCCTTGGCCCATATGACCATCAACACATGACCTTGGTCAAACCTCTCATCGGGGTTTCGACGTTTTTGATGTGACCATGCTCATGCCTACAGGATTCCCGATCCTCCGATTCTTGATATCCCGATGCACGTCCTGTTCGCCTTCCACATGTCCTCTAGATGGACGATCCCGATCCCTCTGGGATTTCGAGACTTTCGATGTTAAGTGACTTTTTCATTTCAAAGTCCCGATCATCGATGCCTCTACTGACGTGACATGTGGTTTGACACCTGTTAGATACTGCCATGTGTCACTCTGATTCGTGACTTTCATGTGCCTGAAGTGTTGAATCTGCCTGACACCTGTCATTTCCTGGTTGTGCCACGTGTCCCTTGCTGAAGTGGTCTACTGTCGTGAGTTGGATCAATGGTTTAGATGCAATCTTGGCTCAACGGCTACGATTGAATCGCAAAATCACGTTTCATGATTTCAGAGTTCTTGATGTAAGAGATTTTGGCATTACAAAGTCCTGATCCCCGATACTCCGATACGGGCTGTGATCAATGGTCCAAAGCACTTCTTATATAACGGCTGTGATTACATCGCGAAATCGCATATCGCGATTTTGGGGTTTTCGTTGTCATTGTTCACAAGACTCATGAAACTCCGATTCTCGATTCTCCGATGATCAAAATCAACGGTCCATATCTCAAGCTTTCTTTAACGGCTGCAATCAAATTGCGAAATTGCATATCACAATTTCAGGGTTTTTGTTGTCGAGTGAATTGGACATTTAAAAGTCCCGATCCCCGATTCTCTAATGGCTTATCTCTCTCGTAGATTCTACAGATCTGACGACTGTCGGCCTTTCGAAAATTTTGAATGGGATCCAACGATCACTGACTCTTCTCCTCCTGATTATTGTTGCGTTGCTATTCATTGCTACTGTCATCACTGCAACCACAACTGTACTTGCCATCAATGACAAGTATATGCTGATTTGTTGTCTGTTAACTGAATTTGCCAACAATCTCCCCCTTTGGCATTGATGGCAACACTTGCATTCAGACTCTCCTCTCCTCTGCATTCGACCATTCAAACTCTGCTCTGGATTCGGCCAATTAGGAAATCTGTTCCCGAAATATTTCGAACTCAACTCCTTTCTCCCCCTTTGACATCAATGTCAAAGAAGAAACATTCTTCCACTGATCTTGTTGCAGAACATACTCCCCCTGTCATCTATAAGCATTTAGGAAATTCACCGGATTTTCAATAAGCACTCTCCTTGACCAGGTGCACATATTAGACACAAGAGTTTGTAACCCCCATCTTTTGACTAAGATATCCAAAAGGGGTCACATCTAATGGTTTAGTGAAAATATCAAAAATTTGTTCTGTAGAGGGTATATAGTTCATTTGAACAATTCTGTTTGATACTTGTTCTCTGAGAAAATGATACCTTATAGGAATATGCTTAGTTTTGGAATGAAGAACAGGATTCTTGGAGACACTTATGGCACTGGTGTTATCACAATGAATTGGAATAGGGTCAGTGTAAGTTACCTTCAAATCTGCAAGAGTTTGTATCATTCATAAGATCTGTGTGCAGCAGGTAGTAGCAGCAATGTATTATGCCTCTATAGTGGATAATGAAATAGATCCCTGCTTCTTACTAATCCATACAACTAATGAATCTCCTAAAAAGAATGCTCCTCCACTGGTGCTTTTTCTCTCATCAACACAGTTTTCCCAGTCTGCATCTGAATAAGTAGTTAACTGGAAATTTTGATTTCTATGATACTACAGTCCATAAGTCATTGTTCCCTTCAAATATTTAAATATTCTCTTCACAGCTGCCAAATGACTTTGTTTAGGAGCAGACTGAAAACGACCTACCATGCCAACAACTTGCATTATATCAGGACGGGATGATGTGATGTACAGAAGACTACCTATCATTGAACGATATGTCCTTTGATCAACATCAGGTGAGATATCATCTTTGCTCAGCTTGC
>JZKD02S0255943.1:293183-325161 GCA_000966675.3 Picea glauca | reverse complement strand
CCAACCTGTATAACAGAGAACACTTGTTCTCCCTAGCACCACCCTGCCACCCTAGTTTCTCTGGCTACAACCAGATGGAAGCTACAACTTCCTGTGTTCAATCTCCCACTTGAACTTCCGAGGAAAACAATCTTCCCGAGCACCTCCCAACCTCCCTTAAATATAAAATAATGAATACACAAACAATTACACAGATAAATCAATTCTTACCAATCTCTCTTTGTATTTGATCTTCAACAAATTGTTCTGCAATTCTTCTCTTCTTCTGTTTCTTTAGCAGGTCTGCTCTGCATAAATCTTTTTCTGTCATTCATCTCTGCTTCTGCTCTGTCTATCATTCTACTCTGCTTCATCTCTGCATTTCATCTCACTCTACTCATTTTCTCATATTCGTGCTATGCCTCTGCTCTCTATCTTGTTTCTCTACATTTCATCTCATATTCACTTTAGAACAGCCAACCCAATTCAATCTCACTCATTTTATTTTATACACTCTACCTTGACGGTTCCACTTCCCCTTCCAATGGGAAATCCAAGGACATCTATATTGGAAACTGAAACGCTAATCGATTTGTCATTATCAGTCTATTTCTCTTAACAGATTCATAACTGAAGCGTTAATACAAGAAAGAACAACATCCCTTCGATCAATACTTGATCCAACAGTTCAGATCGCATCGGGATTTCACTCATCGCCATTTCGGCATTCTCAGTGTCGAGATGCACATGTACTCAGAACCCCCAATTCTCTGATCCCCGATGTGCTACTTTCCCGAGCTTTAGCCCCTTCTAGCTACACAATGGTCCATGTGACCAGCTATCATGTGACGGTCACCATACCTCTCGTCGGGGTTTCGGGGTTTCGTACTTCCTGATGTCGAGAGTTTCTCACCTCTCCAATCCCCAATTACCAATGCGCCCCTTTCCATGTGCTAGCCCTACTGGCTATAGGCCTTGGCCCATATGACCATCAACACATGACCTCAGTCAAACCTCTCATCGGGGTTTTGACATTTTCAATGTCATCATGCTCATGCCTACGGGATTCTAGATCCTCCGATTCCCGATATCCTGATGCGCGTCCTGTTCGCCTTCCACCTTTCCTCCAGATGGACGGTCCCGATCCCTCCTGGATTTCATGACTTTCGATGTCAAGTGAATTTTTCATTTCAAAGTCTCGATCGTCGATGCCTCTGCTGACGTCACATGTGGTTTGACACGTGTTAGATACTACCATGTGTCACTCTGATTCGTGACTTTCATGTGCCTGAAGTTTTGAATCTGCCTGACACCTGTTATTCCCTAGTTGTTCCATGTGTCCCTTGCTGACGTGGTCTGCTGTCATGAGTTGGATCAACGGTTCAGATGCAATCTTGGCTCAACAGCTACAATTGAATCGCAAAATCGCGTTTCGTGATTTCAGAGTTCTTGATGTCAAGAGATTTTGGCATTACAAAGTCTCGATCCCCGATACTCCGATACGGGCTGTGATCAACGTTCCATAGAACTTCTTATCTAACGGCTGTGATTACATCGCGAAATCACATATCGCAATTTCTGGGTTTTCATTGTCATTGTTCACAAGACTCGTAAAACTCTGATTCCTGATTCTCCGATAGAAAAATCAACGGTCCATATCTCAAGCTTGCTTTAACGGATGCGATCAAATCGTGAAATCGCATATCGCAATTTCGGGGTTTTTTTTGTCGAATGAATTGGACATTTCAAAGTCCCGATCCCCAATTCTCTGATGGCTTATCTCTCTCGCAGCTTCTACAGATCTGACGGCTGTCGACCTTTCGAAAATTTTGAATGGGATACAACGATCACTGACTCTTCTCCTCCCGATTATTTTTGTGCTGCTATTTATTGCTATTGTCATCACTGCAACCACAACTGTACTTGCCATCAATGACAAGTATACGCTGATTTGTTGTCTGTTAACTGAATTTGCCAACAAATTGGATGGTAGGCTAGTATAATCAGGGTGCATGTCCATGAAAAACTCTGCATAAAACTGTCTAGAAAAGTGATGTGGAACCTCATCATTCCATGAAAATTTCCCATATGCTTCCAAAAATATATTATAAAGATGTCATATTATGTTGGGGTGCTTAAAATATTGCACCTTAAACATCTTTCTCTTTGTCCCATATTTGAAATTGAACATAGAAATTTCATTTTCTTTTCAAACTTTACTTGTTACTACATCCCATTTATCAGGGCCCATCACCTCTGACTTTTGTCTCCTTATGAAATCGATAAAAATGTTAGTCACTGGCCCCATCTTTTGATATGCATCCATAAAGTTTTGCAATGAATGCAAAACAATCTCCAAGATTTGTTTACTCTCCCGAGGAAGATCCAAGATCCTCAAATCATTTTCCAACCTTCTTTGAACACCTTAACATTGCTTGATGCCCATTGCTTCAGTAATCCCTTCCTAGGGAAGCTCACCACCAACATATAAAGGATAGGTGTATGCAGGCATGCAATCTTATGTTTCTTGATAACACCTCCAAAATCCACCTTCACCCTCTTCACCAACATTATAATCTTCATGATACCCACTCTCTCTTTCATTATCTTCCCTCACATTAAACTCATTATCTACATTTACACATTTGAAAGTAATTACAACATTTAACAACATAATTTAACATAATAAAATTATAAAAAAAACATATATAAAACACACACACACACACACACACACACACACACACACACATATGTATGTATGTATGTATAAGTACACGAAAATACAAAATCAAAGAAAATTACCAAACATATTTTCTTGTCCTGGTGTATTCCCTACATTCTCCGATGTTGGAGTACTAATGTGCAACATATCTAAGAAGGCTACATTCATAGCACTATTTTGAGAACATTCTTGAGGTGCTATATTCATAGACTCATTTGATAATCTCATCCTCTGACTAGATTGTCGTTGGTCACTCAGAGTCTTAGTCGAAGAAGGGGTTCCTCTTCTTCCTTCATGGGGTAGTTTAGAGAGTTTGTGAGGAATGTTTGGAGACTCCTGTCTCGACATCTCGCCTCGATATCTATCCTCTGAAAATTCATGAATATGAAAGTTCATAATTTATGGAAACACTAAATGCAAATATTAAATTTATAACATAAGCATTTAATCATTTATAACAACTTCAACGCATCACATACATATATTGAAAAAACTATAACTATATTTTTTACTATGATGCTATATATAATGAATATGAAAATATTTAAATATAAAAAAAATGTGACATGTAGAAGATCATCTATATCTATGTAAATAGTAGAAGGTAATTTTTAAGATAATCTGTGTAACATGTTAAAATTTAAGGACAAAAAAAATAGCTAACTAAAAAAAAATTAATAATTTTTAAACATTAGTTACTTAAAAACAATCACTGACAGAACATTTAATTAAAACTAAAACAAGAAACAATATTAGGTGATATGTTGTTCCTAATCTCTTAGATATATGCCCAGAAAAAGCTTCAAGGGATCATTTATCAAACCCTGAGGGTAGATCTCATCATGACACCTGGAACAAATTGCCAAGAAGAACCTTTAGGGTAAAATATCAATAGACTAACCAACAACATACACAGGTGGCACCAACAATAGAAGAGAACAAAAACATACACAGGGTGGCATTAGAAAGGAGATGAGGAGGGAGACACCAGCAAAAAAATGAAGAGGGAGACACCAACAAGGAGAACCAGAATCCCCAAATAATAACCAAGAAGAGATCTGCGGAAAGATGGAAAATACCAAGAAGAACTATCCTAGAGGGGTCGCAGCCACTCAATTAAATAATTAAATAATTTAAACAAATAATATTTTATAACATAAAATATTAATTGTTAAATCATAAAAATCAACAAGAAAAAAACAAGTCAAAAGAGGGGATCCAAATTCAAGACAACTAACTTTCTTTAGGAAGAAGCAAAGAACAAAACCAAAAACCCACAACACAACAATTAAGGGGGGCGTAAGTCAAGCAAGGGTGTTTTCAAGACAAATTCAACAACTAAATAATAAATTCTTCCAAAGTCAAGGAGGATAACTTTCTTTAGGTAAAATCAAAGAACAAAACCAAAAAACCACACAGCAATTAAGGGGGGCGTAAGTTAAGCAAGGGTGATTTCAAGACAAAGTAAAAAATTAAGTTCTTCTTTAATGGAAAAATGTCCACATGATTATCATGATATTTACTTATAAGATTTTATCATCCCAACATACAAGGAATATGAATAGTGTGATCATGCTCTTCTTAACTACTCCTACGTCTCATGGACCATCCCCGGAGAGAAAACAATCACACATTATCTCAACTTGGTACTTAACCAAGAAACAACATAAACCAAAAAACCAAAAACCCACACTAATAAGAGTTTTCATATTTGAATTTATGTGATATGTGAATTAAGTTACATTCATATTTGCAAATAAAAAATGAATTTTAAGAAAAATTAAAGTACGGAATTCAAATTTAAATGCACAAATACAATCTGAAATACAATTTTTTTGCATCAAAAATTCCATTATAATTCATAACTAACCTTAGGATTTCCAAACTAAATGTATAGTATAGACTATACACATGGCTGGGAGTATACAAATGAAAGAATCAATGAGGTTGGGCTGGTAGGGATGGTGCTGTGTGGTTAGTTGAAGAAATAAAAGAAAGTTAATAATAATTTGTTGTAACCTGTACACTCCACTTACCATGTTTTCATTTGAATTTCGAATTCAATTTACCATGCATCATAAACCATTCAACTTGACTCTACGCAATGTTGGGTCTGCTTGGCACCTTCCCTTATCTTTCAAAGGTTTTATTCACTAGTGGGTCTACTATGCTCCTAAGGAGTTGGGTTTGCTCTACTCGTTCCCTTATCTTTCAAAGGTTTTACTCAATAGTGGTCCTGCTATGCTCCTAAGGGTTTTACTTTTATTTAGTGGTTGGTTGATTTATAAGGGTTGGTTTTATTTACTGGGCTTTCTTGGCTTGAGTGCACCATGGGTCTGCTTCCTTTTGTTAACTCATATGGGTTTTATTTGATCTTCTCCGCTCCAATGGTCCAGGCTACATTATGGTGAAGAATCAATCGGTGGGTTTACTTGGCTCTGGTGGACTGTGGGTTTGTTAAGTCACAAGGGTTTTAGTGGATTTTCTCCGCTCAGATGGTTCATGCTACATTATGGTGAAGAATTATATGATAAGATAGTATTTTATTTATATTTGAATTTTGTAAGTCCTTTATTCCCTCTCAAATTTTGAAGATCTTAATTTTGTAAGTTTAAGTAATCAAATCGATTGGTTTTTTAAAGATAATTATGTAAAATTTGATGGGTGTTTTCTTGATAGGGATAACTTCAACTTCACATATTGTAAATATTCAATATTGTGTTATTGTTGTCTCTGGCCTTACTCAAATAACGATATTTTTCTTACTGCCTCCTACTCCCTCTAGCTACCTTCATTCGTTATAACCAATTCAGTGCTTCACCCTTCTCTATCTATTCATCTTTAACTCAAAATTATGCCTCGCGATACCCTAGATGGTATCACAATATAGATCACTACAAAGGAGGTTAATACTTCTACCAGTGAAGGGATGGGATGGATGGTAGAAGTTATGCAAGCCCAAGCTCTAAAAGCCACTCCATCGCCATTGCATTTTATTTGGTTTTCGTGAGATGATAGAAATGAACAGACAGTCATCGTTCGATGCCTTTTGTTTTGTGTTCACTATACGAAAAAAAATCATGACCAATGTCTCAGACTTCCCAAAACTTATAGATTAAATTTTTCCATTCCCGAACTGATGTGGTTTAGAAACTTGCTTTGGTGTTGCAATCATTATATATAAAATGACTATTATTTTTAATAGTAACTTTAGTTTTAGAGATATGATTTATTTCCTGATGAGTGTATGTCTGCCTTTCACAAATAGAAACTTGAAATAGATAGAATGTTAAATATATCTCTAAATATATGTTGTGTTTATTTTGTTCCTTTGTTGTGGAGGTGATAAATTGTCAACTACCTATAGAAAAATAGAGGCAATTAATTATGTTCATTGATTTTAATGGAGGTCTGCGCACTTCTAACAAACAAGGAACCCAACTAGCTTCAATGTGACTTATGTATGCACGTCATATACGACATTTCCTTATGTCAGAATAATATTGATTGTTGTTATCTATTAAATATTTCTAGTTGGTTATTATGGGATGTTGAGGTTCCTCTTCATTTATAGTGAAAGTTATTTCACAAAATAAATCTCATTTTTATGTAAACTTAAGTTTGAATTGGCACATCAATTCTTCGTCTAGTTAAAATAAATAAAGATATCCAAATTAATGGAATCTTTTGTATTAAGTTCACCGAGTGATTTATCTTTTGCCACTGCATCATTTTTGTGTGATTCATGAATGTGCATGGAGAATGTGAATTTCAAATACATAAATTAGATAACAATTTTAAATAACAATTTCAAATATTGACACTCATGAATCTATATAACAACATAAAATGACAAGAATGAAAATCAGGGACAAGATGGCTTCCCACTGCTCACCTCTCTCATTACTTCTCTAATCATGGCTATCCAAGCTCTCATTACGACTCTCATGTAGCTCAGAATTATATATGAGTTTATGAGTTTACAAGGCATGACAAATACTGCCTAATTGACTCTTATTGAGTGCTATATGATTTTGTATGACCATTATTATGGGAATAAAAGAAAATTCAGAGCACACATATAAGGGAATAGGAAACCAATAAACCTAATGAGATATCCAAGGATCCTACTTATACTAATGGCAGTACATTAGCCAAGTTAAGTTAGTTATATCACCAAATCTAAGATATCTATATAGTACCAATCCCATATTCATAAGTAAGCATTCCTTTTCATTTCCATTGATTTGACTACTATGTCATATTAGTTCACTAGTACAATTTCTAAGCTTCATATCAACTATGTTAAATAAGCAGTAGAGTATCCAGTCAATCCATTTCCATTACAAGCTAGTTCAAGTTCATTCATAGTGTATTCCAAGTGTGTCATAATTATAGATATGCTTTGATTCCACTTGGTTCATAGATAAAACATATCATGTATTCAGTATTCATGTAATCAATATCCAATACTATTCCCATAATAGAGATAGTGAACACAAACAGTTCTAGTAACACTCTGTTGAACCTTGTATCTAAGCTTTGATTATTCCATATACAACTTCTTCATGTTCTAAGCCTAATCATGATCTCACTGTAATACAACATCCTACTTAAGAACCATGGTTATTCACATAAGTAATGATACTACTATTGACTCGTATGCAATAGCAATGATTATACGTATTAGTAACATTGTAAGCTCACTTCTGGTATAAGATTGTCTCTTACTAGTATTGATTATGAAAAAGAGATATGATTAATGTATATGGATTGAACCTAAAATCTCAACTATGTGATTAAGGGAAGTAATATCATGGAGTTAACCAAATCACTAGAGCACTAATATCTATAGCAATGCTTTTGTGATCTTATAAGCACTGTAATCACATTGATTTCATATAAGCTCTAAGCTCTAAGTTGTAATACTAGTCATAGGTGTGTATTATCCATATGTTATACTTATATCTTATAAGTGATACTATTCTATCACATTACCTCACACATAATCAATACTAATAACTTAATATAACTCATCCCATTGATTTAACTAAGGACTTAGTACATGTAAAATACAACCAGTATAAGCATAGTGTGAATCACATCATATAGAGATCAGATCAACATGGAACTACTTACTCTTATGATCACCAGTTCTATTGAGTCCATATAGCTTATTGAATAATGAACAAGTACAATTTTTAGCATGGTGTAGATAGTAACCTATTCCAACTATAACAAGTAGAACTAGTGTTATATATAGTATTACATATCATGTAGGGTCAACGGTGTTAACTATGATAAAGCAATGTAAGAGTAATGTTCACTCTATACTCTCTTTCTTATTATAAATTTGTACTAATTCAAGCATATTAGATCATGATTAGTAATAGAGTTGGTATAATAAACATGTTTTCTTATGGATAGCTAGTATGTGAAAGCCTATGTATTCATCATATGTATATGTTACTATGTAACAATAATAAATATGTATCTGTTGGAGTTAATTCACACACTTCGTAAGGTTTTTATTTGTTTATTAGTCATAATTAATCATTATCCAGTATCCTATATTTTAGGAGAGAATATTCCACCTAGAGAATATTCTCTTTCAGTTCACACTTTAGTTTGACTAGTTGAGTTGAGTTTAGATGTTGCATTGGGATCATCACCATGCAACATTGGGATCATCACCATGCTAATTTGAACTTGCCTTGGTATCCACTAGAGTGTCGCATTAGCCTTGATTCCCTTAGTTAACTCCTCACTACTCTCTGTTTATTTAGTTAATTGAAGACTAGTTGACTAGTTAACTCAACTACGTGGCAGTTCACTCCCGTAACTGCCTGAGAGACTAGAATAGGTGGTAGTCCACTCCCGTAACTGTTGGTGTGTGTCCATATCACTCTATACCACCACTATGGTGACTTGGTTCACCTCAAGTCGAACTCATTGAGTTATACAGAGTATATCATGTGTAAATTATTCATTATTCATAACAGTTAATGACAATTCTTCCATTCTTTCTCTCCTTCTTCTTCCTTCTCCAATTCTCTCTGCAAATGTGTGTATTATTTTTTAGATATATCTATTATGTGCAGGTTCAACACATTTACATGGTATCATAGTTGACGAACTGCTAAGAAAAATCTACACCAAAAAAAATTTCTGGTACAAAAGATTGAAGATAGCGGAAAGATGGAATTCCAAAAAGAATTCATTCTTACACCTTACAACTATTTTTCATGGAAGGAGAAAATAACCATACATCTCCAATCCATAGGGTTGTATAGGTTAACCATGAATACAGATACAGAGCTGGCATAAGCCATAAAAAAATCCAAGTACTTAAATCGCATGGATGAGGCACTCAGAACAATTTGTAGTCTTATTTCTCTCGATCTCCTTTTTCATATATCTTCCTATAAGAATCCCAATGAAACTTGCACCATATTGGAAGGGATATTTGGAAAACAGGATGAGATGAGGGGATACATGCTAGAGGTGGAGCTGCTCACATTTGATCCAAAAATCTTCGAGAATATCCAAGATTTCTTTATAAAATTCAAGGATTTACTGTCGCAACTCAAAGCTTGTGGGGTTGATAAATAAAAGGAGGAGAAACAAATGTTTCTCACCATTCTCTCCAATATTGGTCCTGAATTATTTGTATTCATATCTACATTCCATACTGTCAGATTCACCTTTGGAGCCACCTATAAGATGCCTTCTCTTGGGGACTTTATCGAATCCCTGACATAAGAGCAAACCAAGCTCACAAACATGGGCGCAATCAAAGGCCCAAGGGTGCATGCACTCACTATGCATGATGGAAGCCAAAATTATCATAAATCTAAATATAAATATAAGCGGAAAGCTCGTGCACATACGAAGAAGGAAGGGTACACAAAACCCTTCACCGATGCCTACGGATTCAAAGGAGAAAAGGGAAGAAAAGGAGAGAAATGCACATACTATCACAAAGGATTCCATTTAGAATCCACATGCATGAAAAATAAAATATATCCGATGTCTCAAATACATCAGAAAAGAACCTTGGACATCAAATCCCCGAGGGTGCAAAGAAGAGGAATCCAAAAGATCTAAATTCCAAGAAAGGCAATTCTAGCCATGCCTTGATTTCCATCAACTCCTCTCCCAATGCTTGGATCGTAGATTCAGGAGCATCACATCACATGGCTACCTCAGAAGTAGTCTATTCTTCATTGGATTAATTCAAATGTCCTCCTATTCTAATGGGGGACAACTCTTCTGTTGAAATCATTGGCAAAGGAAGGATTGAACTCACCAATGGATGATTCGAGAATGTGTTGCATGTTCCCAAGATTTCTGTCAACCTTCTCTCTATGTATCAAATGATGAATTTTGGCACCGAAAAGAAAGTCATATTCAAATTCCGTGGACATCTACGACATGCAAACCAACTCCAGGGTTTCTACCGGTGAGGTAAATCATCAGTCTAGATTGTATACATTTTATGAACTCATTGAACCTGATTTTTCTTTACTGCTTACTCATGCTGATGAAAGTAGTAGGATATGGCATGAAAGGTTTGGAAATTTAAATTTTAGATACATGCAATAGCTTTGCAAGAAAAAACTAGTTGATGGTCTACCAGACATCCACTTCTCCAAAGGAGTATGTGAGGGATGTGTTCTCGGAAAACACCCTCAAGAGAAATTCAACAAGGGAAAGTCTCAACGAGCTTCTGAACCTTTATATCTGATCCACAATGACCTCATGGGTCCTTTTCCACATCCATCAATTAGAAAAGTGAGGTTTTTTCTCATTTTTGTTGATGATTTCTCACGTTTTACATGGATCTACTTTCTCAGGAAAAAATCTAAGGTCTTTCAACACCTCAAAGATTTCAAATCTTTGGTTGAGACACAGTTCAGAAAGAAGATCAAAGTCCTCTGAACTAATAACAGGGGAGAGTATCTAAATCATGAGATCCATAGTATTTTCCATGAGGCATGGATTCAATTGCAACATACAACTCCCCACACTCTATAGCAAAACAGAGTTGTTGAGCGGAAAAACAGATCTCTAAAGGAGATGGCATCTTGCATGTTGCATGCAAAGTCACTACCATAGAGACTATGGGTCAAAGCACTTAACTGTGCAACATACATCCAAAATAGATCTCCTCATAGATCTGTCAAGGATAAGACCCCTATGAGGCTTGGAGCGACCTCAAACTGGAAGTGACCCACTTTCACATTTTTGGTTCTTGTGCATGCGCCCGGATTCCCTCCGAAAAGAGGAAGGCACTTGATCCATAGAGCATTGAGTGCATTTTTTTTGGATACCCTAATGATGTGAAGGGATATAGGCTTATTTATCTTTCCTTAGACCGGCTCATCATTGAGCATAGTGTCCAATTTGAGGAAAGTGCTCGCATGTACCTCAACAGTTGCATGTAGACACCTTTACTCTTCCACCTGTATAAGATGATGAGCATGAACATGCCGACTCTTGTTCAGATGAGAGTTCTGATTCAAAGAAATCAGAGGATTTAGATTCAGATTCAGAGTCAGTACAGTCAGATGGAGAGTCAGAGCATCCAGATGCAGTTGCAGAGCCAGAGCAGAGGCCCAAGTGGGCACTGATCCAAAAATGGAAGGAATAATAAACAATTGTCTTATTTAGATGCTTAAAGTTTTTTAAAGAGCTCATCTATTAATTAATCATGTTGTAAAAACAAAAATATGAAAAGCAACAAAAGATACAAAGACAATAAGAGCTTGATAACAGAGTTCACCAATGAGTGGCTACGTCTTCGGGCCTGCTTCCAAGTGGAGGACCTCTTTATTTATATTCAAATGCTCAAGTTCTCTTACAATGGCTCCATGTTGTTACATAACATACTTCAGATCTATTGTGCAATACCTCCTTGCTCAGAGGCATGTATGCTTCCTCAAACTCCTCTCACAAACATGACAAAAAGGCCTCTGAAAACATGAGAAAAAGCTAAAATACATAAATTGCTCCTCAAATTCCCTTCATCAAAAAGTTACCCTCAAGATCCAAAGGCCTGGTTTCTATAAGTTTCAAGGTCAAAAAGAGAAGCCCAACTTCTCTTGAAGATTTGGCCTCTTTCTGGGATCAAATCCCCCTTCAAATGGCCAAGATATCCTAAAAAAACCACTTTATGGTCATAATATAAGGCAAAATACCAATTATGGGCTAAATATAAGTAAAAAACCCACTTTAATTAAAAATGTATAGAGTAGCACCCTAGAGGTGGTGCATGCCCCTTTTAAAAGGTAACATGCTATCATATGGCCAAGCACTAGCCCAAAGGGCTAAGCGCTAGCCCATACTCGACGTTATCTCTTGGTCGTGGGGAGCATTTCATGTGACTGGTGGGTTATGGATATACCCCCTGTGTGCTCTCATGGGGATAAGCTCCAAACTATATAGTGGAGGGTGCCATAAGTTGCGCGCTGGTGGTTTTAATGCACCCATTCCCTTTTGCTAATCGGTGGTCACAATGCGGCATGAAACCATGGGCTAGGGCTTAGCCCCAACCCCTTTCGCGCCAAGCTTAAAACAATACAAAGATTATATAATATATATTTGAATTATGTTAATAAGTTCTATGTATGGGGCATTGGTGTTGTACCTTTTCCAAAGCCTTTCGCTTGGTGGGTGGTTGTGGGTTCAAAACCCATGGACCCACCAAACATTTTTTAAAACTTGCCAACGTGTTTTGACTGGGTGCCATGTGGCTGCCCATGCCTGGGCCACGTGGTACCATCACATTTGCTCAAATATTGACAAGTGTTTGATGCCACGTGTCCAAACTTGATTTGATCTGTCATATGCCCTGTCAACTGTTGCCACATCATCATCATGAGATGTCTTTGGTGATGTCATGCTAATGTCAACATTGACTTTTTGCCAGTTTAACCTTTGATTTTTTTTAGCTATTTGAGAATATGATCAAACTATGATAACTCTTGCATACGGAGCCCATTTGAGAAATTAAATATACTGCTAAAATCAGCATGACGAGCCATTCGCAATGGAATTGGTTTCATCCAATTCTGAGAACTTTTATTTTTGAGCATTTTCTAGACCTAGGGAGCCTCCTAGATCATTCCTCCCCACTTGGAAGCTTTTGGACCACCAAAAGTCTAGTATCAATTGGTAACTAAGTGAGGATATTGTCTCCTCACCTTTCTGGTCTCCATCCACTTGGCCTGAATTAGATTTGTGCCCTTCAATCCCACTCGAAGATACTCCACATCGCCCCTACGAGAAGTTCAGACTCTTTTGTCCAATATGGTGTCTTCCTGCAACTCGTTCATATATTCAGGAGAAAAATCTTCGATGGTAGGAATTTGAACATTCTCTCCTTGATCCTCGATCATAGGAGGCTCATACAATCTCAATTTTTCCACATTTACAACTGAATAGATTTGCATATATGGAGGCAATTCTAACCGGAAAGCATTAGTACCAATCTTGTCTAAAATTTTGAAAGGACCATAACGAATTGGTTTAAGATTTTTACCTTCACCTTGCATCCTTTCCTTTTTGATGTATAACCAAACTTGATCTCTTTCTTTGAACTGATGATCAACTCGATGCATATCATGCCTCGCCTTGTACTTGGCCTGGATTTTCTCCAACTGTTCCTATACTACCTGATGGATCAACTGCATCCATTCAATGAGCATTGTAGCCATGTCCACATCATTGTATCCTGCCACTGCAATGTCTTTTCCGAAGATAAAATCCAAAGGAGACTTTGGCAAGTACCCCAAACAAGTTTCAAATGGAGATCTCTGAGTAGAAGAAAATTTGGATCGATTATACACATGTTGTACATAACACAAATGTTCATCCCAAAGCTTAGGATTTTTATTGTAATATTCCCAAAGTAGATGCACTACTGTTCTATTCACCACCTTTGTCTTCCCATCCATCTGTGGATGAAATTTTGTACTCTTATTTAACCTAGTGTCCATAAGTTCCCATAATCTTGACCAAAATTTCCCCAGGAATGTAGAGTCTCGATTAGATACAATAGAAGTAGGTAAACCAAAATGAACCCATACATTTTCAAAGAACATTTGAGTTGTTTGTTCAGCTGTGACTTGTTTTTTACAAGGAATCAAGACACACATTTTTCTGAACCTATCCACAACTACATACAGGTAATCATGACCTTTTCTAGACATAGGCAATCCCCCCACAAAATCCATAGATACACTTTCCCATGGTCTAGAAGGAATAGGAAGTGGAGTGTACAATCCTAGCTTTCTGTTACTTGGTTTGCTTATTGCACACATAGTACATCCTTTTACATATTTAGACACATTTTCATGCATTCAAGGCCAATAACAAAATATTTGTAACTGAACAATTGTTTTATCTACCCCAAAATGCCCTGCTATAAGAGAAGTATGTGCCTCTCTGATGACATGGACTCTTTCACTTTCTGGAATACATAACTTGCCCAAATGATACAAGAGTTTGTCTTTAATATGATAATTCAGTTCTTCTGCTCTTTTACCATTACTTAAAATTGCATAGACTTCCTTAAAATCTTTATCCTCAACATATTGTTCAATATAACTTTCATGAGTGATTGAATTGTTCTTAAGGATTGTATCAATTTTACTAGGAGGCCTAGATAACATATCAAAAACTTTATTATGAATGCCCTTTTTATATCTAATAACCAAGTGAAATTGTTGTAAAAACCCCATCCATCTAAAATGCCTTGATTGTTGTAGCTTAGTTTGTGATTGCAGATACTGTAATGGTTGATGATCAGTGTGTATTACTGTTTCTTTACCCATTAAGTAATGTTTCCAATTTTTAACACTTTGTACTAAAGCATACAATTCTTTATCATAGGTTGGATAGTTAATTACTATTGTAGTGAAGGTCTTAGAATGATAGCATATGGGTTTTTTGTGTTTCATCAACACTGCCCCCATGGCATAGTCACTTGCATCAGTTTCAATTTCAAAACACTGTTGGAGATCTAGCAATGCTAGAATAGGAGATGTACTAATCTTTGTTTTCAAAGTATAGAAATCCTTTTGTTGGCTTCCTCCCCACTGGAACCCCCTTTTCACACTTGTTAAAGCATGTAAAGGTGCTGCAATCAGAGAGAAGTTTGCAATAAACTTTCTCCAATACTTTGTTTCTCCCATGAAGCTTCTTACTTCGGTTATATTCGTAGGCGTTGGCCAATTTACAATAACCTCAAATTTTGAGGGATCAATCTTAAGCTCTCCACCTCCTACAATGTAACCTAGATATACAAGATATGTTTTGAAAAATTCACATTTTGACAATTTTACAAAATTTTTCTCTCTTTGCAACACTGAAAGTATCTGCCTAACATGTTGGACATGCTCTTCCATGGTTCTACTGAATATAAGAATATCATCTAAGTAGACTATTACAAATTCATCAATGAAAGGCTTGAATACATCATTCATAACCCTCATAAAAGTAGCAGGTGCATTAGTAAGCCCAAATGGCATCACTAACCATTCAAACAATCCCACTTTTTTTTTTAAAAGCAGTCTTCCATATATCTTGTTCAACAACCCTGATCTGATGGTAACCACTTCTTAAGTCTAACTTAGTGAAATAAACCGCATGTTTCAGTTGATCTAATAAGTCATCAATGCAAGGTAAAGGGTAATGATTTTTTACTGTTATTTTTTTCAAAGCTCGAAAATCCACGCACATGCGCCATGTGCCATCTTTCTTTGGCACCAAAATGATAGGTGACCCACATGGAGAAGCACTAGGTCTGATGACTCCTTGTTCAACCAGATCTTGTACCTATTTCTTTATCTCTACATTTTCCAGGACTGATAACCTATACATGCCAATGTTAGGAAGAGGAACATCCTACTGTAATTGTATCTTATGTTCAACTTGTGATTTTGGAGGCAATCCTTTCGGGACTTGAAATAACTCATCATAGTCAGAAACAATTCTAACGAAATCATCTTTTAACTTCGCATCACAATATTTGAAAGTATCAATTCCGATAGTGTCTTTAGATTTTACCACCATTAACAGATATCGCTTACTGACATTTACAATCCTCTTCATCTATCCCGAGTTGATTAGTGATAAATTCAATTTATTTTGATGAGCCCTTACTATATATTCTTTTCCATCTTTAGTTAATTGATACATATTGTCTTCACTATAGAATATTTCTTTTCTATCATACAAATATGGAATTCCAAGTACGATACCACATATATCTAGTGGAACTACATCCAACTCAACCTCATCCATGAACTGTGAATTAATTGCAAACTTTAGGACACATTGTCTTTCCACCTACAACTAATTATCATTATGAATCCATCCTAAGGGATATGGTTTCTTATGAGGTTTAGTGATTAATCCCAACTTTTTAACTATTGCTTTTGATATCAAATTTACTTGTGAGCCACTGTCAAATAGAGTATCAATTTTTGTATGTTTGGAAATTACCCTTATATGAAAACATTTTGTTCATTGACCTCATCAACTTCATTATCAACTTTTAAAGACTGAATTGAAGAACTTGTACTAGCTTCAAAATTGTTACCTTTGATTCTTGTGACTGTGACCTTTGTCTCATCTCCCGAATCTGACCCCAAAGTGACTTGAGTTGTTGTAGTAGTCTTTGGTTTTCCTTTATTCCCGAACTTTGTTGGTTTCAACTTTGGGTGAAGGATCCAACATCGATCCTCACTATGGCCTTCCTTCTTACAATGAGTACATGTAGGTTTCTCCTTCTTCACTGTATTAGTTTTATTTCCTTTAAACTTCTATTTACCCTTGCCTTTAAACTTTCCTTCAATATATTTGAATGCTTTTACAAAATCAACATTTACATTCTTGCCTCTAGATTCAAGATGAGTTGCTTGCACACACACCTCATCTAAACTGGTAGGATTAAACATAAGAATGGTATGTCGTAAATAACTATGCAAACCACCTATATACTTAAGCATTGTATCTTGAGTATCCAATGATAGTCCCAACAACAAAGCTCTTTTGCGAAACTCTTGTGTATAACTTTGAACAATTTGTCCTTTTAACTGTCTAAAGTTCTGCCATGACATAATAGCTTGTTGCATGTAAGCTAGAGGATAAAATTTCTTTCGTAAAGAGGATGTAAAATCAATCCATGAAGAGAGAGTCTTACCAAACTTCTTAATATCTTTTTTTTTCCTTCTTTCCCACCAAACAAGGGAAGTTCCTCCCATCTTGAGACTAGCAAGCTGGATCGTAGTCTCTTCATCTATGATTCTCTGTATCCTGCAATACACTTCAATTTGTCTTATCCAGTTATCTAACTTTTCTGCATTTAGTTTTCCATCATACAAAGGAAACTCAAAATTAACATCAAGTTTTAACAAAGGCATTTTATACTTATGCTTATGTGTTTGTTTTTGTATGGTAGATGTTGTAGAATGACAACTAGCATTTGATGTAGAACTAGAAAAAGAAGGAGACGATGGCGGTGAAGGTGGCATAGGAGGAGGCTTTGAAGTATCTCCTTTCCCTTCACTTTTACCCTTCATTAAGATCTCTCCCAAGGCTGGTTTCTTTCTCTCCAAGAAATCTTCATACAACACTTTGACCATTTCAGACATGGAGAAAAGTGCATCTTCTAGTTTTTTGGTTCATGGAGAAAGCTCTCCTTCTGAAGCCATTCTTTTCTTCCTCAACAATTGTTCTATCTCAAGAATGAATTCAGGCAATGATCCTTCTCCTTTATAAGATTTGGATCTTGTAAGCATCCACCGTGCACTTGTTAAACCTTCCATAACAACCAAAGCTCTGATACCAAAATACTTGATCCAAAAATGGAAGGAATAATAAACAATTGTCTTATTTAGATGCTTAAAGTTGTTTAAAGAGTTCAACTATTAATTAATCATCTTGTAAAAATAGAGATATGAAAAGAAACAAAAGAGACAAAGACAATAAGAGCTTGATAACAGAGTTCACCAATGAGTGGCTACGTCTCTGGGCCCGCTTCCAAGTAGAGGACCTTTTTATTGATCTTCAAATGTGCAAGTTCTCTTACAATGGCTCCATGTTGTTACATAACATACTTTAGATCTGTTGTGCAAGACCTCCTTTCTCAGACACATGTATGCTTCCTCAAACTCCTCTCACAAACATGACAAAAAAGCCTCTCAAAACATGAGAAAAATCCAAAATACATAAATTGCTCCTCAAATTCCCTTCATCAAAAAGCTTCCCTCAAGCTCCAAAAGGCCTAGTTTATATAAGTTTCAAGATCAACAAGAGAAGCCTAACTTATCCCGAATATCTGACCTCTTTCTGGGATCAAATCCCCCTTCAAATGGCCAAGATATCCTAAAAAAATCACTTTTTGGTCATAATATCAGGCAAAATACCATTTCTGGGCTAAATATAAGTCAAAAAACCCACTTTAATAAAAAATGTCCAGAGTAGCACCCTAGAGGTGGCATACACCCCTTTTAAAAGTTCACATGTTATCACATGGCCAAGCGTTGGCCCATACTCAACGCTAGATTCTGGTCGTGGAGCACATTTCATGTGACCAATGGGTTATGGATATACCCCCCCGCACACTTTCACGGGGATAAGCTCTGAAATGTATGGTGGAGGGTGCCATAAGTTGCACACTAGTGGTTTTAATGCACCCATGCCCTTTTTCTAATCATTGGTCACAATGCGGCATGAAACCATGGGCTGGGGCTTAGCCCCAACCCCTTTTGCGCCAACCTTAAAACAATACAAAGCTTATATAATATATATTTGAATTATGTTAATAAGTCCTATGTATGGTGCGTTGGTGTTGGAACTTTTTCCAAAGTCTTTGGCTTGATGGGTGGTCGTGGGTTCAAAACCCATGAACCCCCCAAACATTTTTTTAAACTTGCCAACGTGTTCTGACTGGGTGTCACGTGACTGCCCATGCCTGAGCCATGTGGCACCATCACATTTGCTCGAATATTGACAAGTGTCTCATGCCACATGTCCAAAACTGATTTGATCTGTCATCGGCCCTATCAACTGCTACCACATGTCTCTGCCACATTAGCATCATGAGATGTCTTTGGTGATGTCATGCTGACGTCAACATTGACTTTTTGCCAGTTTGACCTTTGACGTTTTTTAGTTGTTTGACAATCTAATCAAAGTATAATAACTCTCGCATACGGAGCCCATTTGAGAAAGTAAATATACTTTTGGAATCGGCATGATGAGTCGGTCACAATGGAATTAGTTTCATCCAATTCTGGGAACTTTTATTTTTGAGCATATACTAGGACCTGGGGAGCCTCCTGGATCATGCATAGACTACTCTTCAGAATGCAGGGGATCTCATAGGTGATCCAAATGATACTCAATCTGATTTCAAGGAGCCTCATGTTGCAATCATTACCACTAAACCATTGCCTTTGAGGAATCTTTTCTTGGTTCAATCTTCAGATCCACAATCTTATGGCGAGGCTGTTGGAAATCCAATTTGGGAATCCTCCATGTAGGAGGAGTACAACTCCCTCCTTGAGAACCAGACTTGGGATTTGGTTCCCCTTCCTTCTGGGGGGGAACTTGTAATATGCAGATGGGTCTAGAGGACCAAGAGTGTAGCATATGGACAGATCAACAGATACAAATCTAGGCTTATCGCCAAAGGCTTTCAGCAAGTTCATGGTATTGACTATGATGTGACCTTCATTCCAGTAGTGAATATGGATTCCACATGATTGGCACTTTCCATTGCGGCAGCTAAGGGTTGGAAAGTTCTTCAGATGGACCTGAAGAATGCATTTATTCATGATGATGTCTCTGAGGAGATCTACATGGAGTAGCCCCAAGGATTTATGCAGGACTCATCTTTGGTCTGTCGACTGAAGAAGTCACTTTATGGCCTCAAGCATGCTCCGAGGGCATGGTATTCCAATATGGACTCCTACCTTTTGTCACAGAAATTTGTACATTGTAAATCAGACCCAAATGTATACATGCTCAGGACGGCTGATTCACTTATACTTTTAATTATATATGTCGATGATTTGCTAATCACCAGTTGCTCAACTTTAGTGATTTCTATAGTCAAGAGGATTCTTCATGACAGGTTTTTGATGACAGACATGGGTCCACTACACTTCTTCCTTAGACTTGAGATCAGTCATGATGCATTAGGCATCAAACTGTCTCAAGCGAAGTATGCACGAGATCTCCTTGAGAGATTTCACATGACAAACTGCAAGTCTGCTCTGACTCCTTTCCTATAAAGAGTCAAACTTGAGGATGGTGGGGAGATTCCATTGGTTGACAACACACTGTACAAACAACTAGTGGGTATCTTGTTGTATCTCACACACTCCAGACCAAACCTCTCATATGCAGTTGGCGTAGTTTTCAGGTTCATGCAGGAGTCGCATGAGCTACATTGGAAAGCTGCAAAGCATATCCTTCAATACATATAGGCCACCATCACCTTTGGGATTCATTATGCAACAGACTCTACATTAGATTTCATTGGGTTTACTGATTCTGACTGGGCTGGTGATAACATTAATCGCAAGTCCACATCTGGTTACTCACTCAGTCTTGGTTCCAGGCCTATCTATTGGTCGAGCAAGAAGCAAGCTTCCATTGCTTTATCTTTAGCCGAGGTAGAGTACAGAGGGGTAGTTAACATAACCATTCAAGCTATGTGGCTACAACATTTTCTTACTGAGCTGGGCATTCAGTTTCATCATCTGATCGTCATGTGGTGTGACAACCAGAGCACTCTAAAGTTCTGTAGAGATCCAATTCAGAGGTAGCAGACGAAGCACATAGAGATCCACATGCACTACATTCGGGACTCAGTACAAAAGGGGATCATCGACTTACAGTTATGTTCTTCAGCAGAACAGACGACAAACATTTTCACCAAGACCTTCACTGAGTAGAAATTCCATTCTTTGCGAGGTCATCTTGGAGTGAAGGACACAATTGCCTAGAAATTGTAGTTCTTCTTTTTACATACATTGTACCTTGAGAGGGGTTTTTTCCCATGAGGTTTTCCCTCTTTCCTCACTTTATTTTCAGTGTATTTTTTGTACTTGGTTACCTAACATGGCCTCGTTGTTGGGACCCAATCTTTATTTTCACCATAGTGATGTTCAGGGGGGGTGTTGGAGTTACTTCACACACACCTAGGATTTATTTTTCCTAATGTTTTTATTTGTTTATTAGTCATAATTAGTCATTATCAAGTCTCCTATATTTTAAGAGAGAATATTCCACCTGGAGAATATTCTCTTCCAGCTCACACTTTAGTTTGACTAGTTGAGTTGAGTTTAGATGTTGCATTGGGATCATCACCATGCTAATTCGACCTTGCCTTGGTATCATTACCAGAGTGGTGCATTAGCCTTGATTACCTCAGTTAACTTCTCACTACTCTTTGTTCAGTTAGTTAACTGAAGACTAGTTGACTAGTTAACTCAACTAGGTGGTAGTTCACTCCTGTAATTGCCTGAGAGACTAGAATAGGTGGCAGTTCACTCCCGTAACTGATGGTGTGTGTCTAGATCACTCTATACCACCACTATGGTGACTTGGTTCACCTCAAGTCGAACTCATTGAGTTATACAAATCATATCATATGTAAATTATTCATTATTCACAATGGTTAATGAGAATTCTTCCATTCTTTCTCTCCTTCTTCTTCCTTCTCCAATTCTCTCTGCAAATGTCTGTATTATTGTTTATCTAGATATATTATGTCTAGGTTCAACACATTTACAATATCTAGTGGTTACATAAATAGCTTAGTACTAGTAATCAATGTTCAAAGCTTTTACTCATATGGTTACACTTGTTCTTTAGCTCTTACCTTTCCTGTATTGGTATAATCAAGTCATGGATTGATTCGTAGTTATAACAAGGATACACAATGTAACACTCATATATAACATGAACTAAGACCATTTTTATATCATACACAATAAGAAAACATGATTGAATCATAGTAATAAGGGTAATACAACTTACTAAGAGATCAAGTCCCATTAGCATATGGGTCACACTGTCTTAACCTCGGATCCTTATTCATTCCACTCTGTTTATGTGAGAACAATTGTCTCTATATGACATAGTGTTAATCATACCTACTGTATTATTCTAATCAATAGTACATAAAACTGGAAATAGTGAATCTATCATATCAATAGTGCAATGAATACTGGATTACACTGGTATAGAGTTAACCAAGCTTGAAGATGCTATGATAAGAGAACATGAATGGTTGGAATAGGCCATAGATTGTGATTATGTTTTGCTTATATAGGTTACAACGCTTGATTACAGATCGAACTAAGCTATGTTATGTTGAAACAAAGGCAGTGATTCTCAATACAACACTGATTTTTTATATATGAAGTTGCTTATACGACTATATTCATCATATTCAAACATTACTAGATTACAATTATGTTCATAACTCATGTTAGTCATGTAAGCTTAATATGGATATAAAGTAAGCTCAAATAAGGATAACAACATATCAAACACACATTAGTTTAGTTATGTATTACTCTTAGTTATTACTATGGATTCAATACTATCTATATTATGCTTATACTTATCATTGTCACACATCATAGAACATGAACAAATCTTCTTGTATGAGTCATAAAACTATATTATGTTGAGATCATAGAAGCATAGAGTAGAGTATCATAAGCTGAATGTAAAGGATGTTGTTGTATTTGTATTAGTACTGAGTTAGAACCAATCCCATGAATATGAAAAGGTCTAATAACTGTATACTTGTAACATATGATCACAACCAATATAGGTCTTATTCATATCGTATACTGGGAGTAGGACCCTAATCAATAAGAGTGCAACATCAGTGTCATTATGTATCAAATATGATGGAATTAATTCTAAGAAAATAATGTAGTGTAATTCAGTTTGTTCACAAGGCTTGTTGTGGTCTCATATCATATTATCTCATTACTACATCATGTTCAACCCTATACATTTCGCTGGTATGATTACAACGAGTTTGATTCATTTTTATGTACACTTAATTTATCCCTATTATTTCCATGATGTTGAGCTTTCTAGACTAGCTAATACACTAATCACTATGTTGTAATTAATGGGAAACTACACTTAATGAAACACATATTATATATAATACACAAATTATGGTTAATATGTTATCATCTTAATGTAAGATCTGTACTTGCTTTACAATTTATAACACTATGAAAGGATATACAATACCCATTAGTAAGAGCTTGATTTAACATGTTTCATGGATGAAAATTTATATCGATTAGATACGTATTACTATGTGTTGTAAATCATATTTATTATTACACTTGTTCTATAATGTATGTAACACTGATTAGATTGAGTTGTTGATTATGTAGATACATTACTAGATGTCTTAACTAGGTAAACTGGTTCCAATCAAGTAAGCTAAAGTAACACCATAAGTATCAATCAAGTAAAGATTAGTAATTTGAACATAGATTTATAGAGTGGTGCATAAGAAGATGCAATGTTTGGGCCAAGCATATCTGCACCGGATGTATCAAACCTAATGTTGTAGCACAGTTTTAATTTTTTTGGTCATGAAAATATGAAATGAATGTAACAACAATTATATTCATCGGTTATATCATTCACCTAAGTGTTCGCTTGCCAAATTCATTAAATTACTCCAAAATTGCATATGAAATAAATTACTACTCAAAACCTTGACAATAACAAGAGGAGATGGAAAATAGCTCTTCAGATTGAACATTCAAAACTCTACTTGAACAAATCAAGGTAGCACATCTAGTAGACCTTAAGGATTCTTAAGGATTCAAATCATATAGAGTGCATGATGGATTACTGATCCAAATATGATGTAATATATATTCTTGGAATTTAACGTTATCAATCCCAGATTATGAGTCAGATTCTAGTGATCGAATGCATATGGCATTAACAACCCTTTAGATACTGTGACGAATCATGAAGAACCATTAATTGAAAATACCTTTTCAAGTGTCAAATGTGCTTGATGTTTTGGTATTAAAATATTAAAGAAATTTTCTAGCTGAAATATGGTATACGTCAATGATAGGGTATCCAGATCGAGTGCTTATGGAAACAATGTCACAAATGTAACAAAAGTCCTCGACAAGTAACTGTTGGACAACTAAGAGGGGGGGAGGTGAATCAATTGTTACCATGGTTAAACAATTATTCTTATTTTAAACTCTTTACAGAGCACTCAATGACAATCACAATAATGCAGGGAGGTAAGCAATAGAACATTCAACATCAATCACACACATGAAATATACAGAGATAGATATTTCCTAAGGGAAACCATAAAGAGTAAAAACCTCTTCTTCTTGATATGATAAGTAATCTTTATTTTCTATACATTATCATTCTTATGAGCACTAACTCATTTTGAGGCTACCACCTCTATTTTGCAAGCTGTAACTTGTTGAGAGCACCAACTCTCTGGTTTCTCTAGCACCCACTAGAACGAAGCACCAACTCCCTAGTTTCTCTAGCATCCACTAGAAGGAAGCACCAACTCGCTAAGTGGTCCAACATAAAATTGATGGAAGAACCAACTTCCAGTCACATAGGCACCAACCTCTATAACATAGAACAATAGTTCTTCTTTACACCACCCTACCACCCTGGTTTTTCTGGCTACAACTAGATGGAAGTTACAAATCTTTGTGTTCAAGCACCCAATTGAAACTCTGAGGAAAGCAATCCTCCCTAGCACCTCCCAACCACCCTGAAATATAAATCTTTTCCTTTTACAACTTTATCACAATGATACAACATTTATCTTTGGCTTACCTATCTCATCATTGTTCTTCTACATTGGTTTGCTCTTCCTGTATTAGTGTATGTCTCCTCGTGTATGTTGCTCTTTTTGTTCTTCTCTCAGATATTTTTTTTTGTTCCTTTATTCTTATGAGCTTCGGATCCTACACACCGCATGCTTCTACCCACATGAATCACACTCAACAAAAACACTCATCTCTTCTTTGTTCTGAGCTTTTATACTCTCTGTGCCCCTTCTACATACCTCATGCACAATGCCTCTATATGTTCTTTACAACATCACTATTCTTCCCTACAGGTTATTCATTGCAACTCTTCCTCACTCTTGCATAGCTTGACAATAGAAATATTCCTTCACTTCATTGTTCTGCATGCATTTCTTACATCGAGTCATCTCTTGATCATCATGGAAACTCATCATTTTCTCTGGAGGTTCTGTTGCCTGTGTCTTCATCATCAGTGGTCGTTATGTTGAGATTCCTTAGCTTCTCTTACAGTAGAGACTCTTCATCTTCTCTATTAGTTACAACCAGTCAATTATGGCTTCTTTGTATTCTAAGCCCCTTCCTTCATGTAACCACCAGAGGTGACCAATCGCCTAATCAAAAAGGCGTTTCCTGATTTTTTTCTAGTGAGCGCTAGCTCCTTTTCATGATATGACCTTGGGCTATGAGATTCATGTGACCACGCGATTGCAGCACATCCAAAGGTGGTTCAGACCAAAATTCTTTTCTCCCTGCAATTTGCCACGAACCTCCATGCATCCTTTCTCCAAAATCGTGGATTTGATTGTGATCTCATCATGAAAGATTAAGGCCCAAGCATGTTCTGGCCCCACAATGGAGAATGACCGTTGATCTCATGATCTTGACGTTGCTCCTGAATGGATGGTTCAAATCTATCCTATCAAGTTTTTGGACCAACTCTCTCCTTCCTCCATCAACGACTGAGGTTTCCTTCATGATCCGGGCTCCAAGAGTTTCAACTCTCAAACCTTGTTGCTGATGACTAGATATCTTCTGGAATGGAAGATTTGCTGACATCTGTCCTCTTCAATCAAAGACTTTGCCTTCTTTCCTTTTTCCATGCGCAATCCTTGTTCTCAGCAATCATATGACATGTGTCCTCTTTAATCCAACAACTATCCTTTGCTCCGAGACTTCGGCCTTCTGGACTTTGGGTCTTTGGGCGAGTACTAGTTGTAAAAATCCCGAAGAAAAACTCCTGAAGTGATGTAACTCTTGTGTCACTCAATGACGTTTCATGAACCTAGCAGCTGCCACGTGTCACTTGGATTTGTGATTTCCATGTACCTGAAGTGTCAAATCAACTTGACACTTGTCATCGTCTGATTGCACCACGTGTCCTTGATGACGTAGTTTGCCACCTATCCTTTCTAATGTGGTCTACTGTCATGGTCTGCCACATGTCCTTATCAAATAAATGATCCTCATTCTCCCTTTAATCGACGACTACGTTTGAATCATGACCTCGCATGTTGGGTGTTTCAACGTGAGCCAACCCTGAATCTTCCAACTCATGATATCTGAAATAATATAGATCAAAGACCCACAACCCTCTATGATCCAACGCTCTAGATATTATCGAGACTTTGTGGTTCATGAGTTCCTACAACTCTTACCTTTGACTTTTCCAGTTCACGAGTCAGTGAAATTCTGATCTCTCGCCAAGCATCCTTTGGATCCAACAGTTCAGATATTATCATGACTTCACGTTTCACGAATTTGGAGGATGGATCTCAACCATTATCCTCTTCACAGTTATACTAGATCCAATGGTTGTTGGTCCTGGGCACTTAGATCCAATGGATCAGATATGTACTTCTCCTATGCTCTTCCTTTGGTCACAGGACTTCAATCTAATGGACATCGGGTATTCAGGATTGGTGATCCAATGACCACTGTCGCTCCTCCTCTTGAGCTTTGGCTTTCTCAAATATCTAAGTTTCAAAGGTTCTGCGAGTCCTGATGACTTTGGGTCTCGTCTATGTTTCTGTGAATGCTATCTATATTGAACATTGGTAATGTAATTAACCTCAGCCCTAGCACACACATGCACTCTACGTGCAACTCTGCGCTATTCCTCTCTGAGCTTGGATTGCACACTATTTTCTTATTCACCTGAGTTTACCTTTGATCCTTCTGCGATTCACAACCTTTGATCCTTCTGTGAGCCTTGATGTATGGGATCTTGTCTGTGCATCTCAGAACACTATCTCTCCTAAGATTTGATATTTGCATATTGTTTACTTCTTCACATGAGCTTATGTTGTTCCTATTTTTCCATCGATGCACACTCTGATCTTTCCATCAATGACAAGCACACTCTGCCTATAATCATGCCATCGTCATTGTTGTTCATGCCATCAATGACAAGCATACTCTACCTATAAAAATGCCAACAATCCCCCCCTTTGGCATTGATGGAAACCCTGAAGGATTGCACTGTTCTACTTAGATCTCCAACTGTAGCATCCAGAAGACACCTTTTCTCCCCCTTTGACATCAATGCCAAAGAAAACATGCTCCCCTTGAGTTGTTGCAGTACTTTGTCAGAGGTATCATATATTCAACCAATACATACTCCCCCTAATAGGATGGACCCTGTTATTTGAGTTCTGCAGAGTATTTGTATCTAAATCAAAGTATTCTCTTTCTGATTCTTGGAGCTGTTAATCTTCATCTTCAGCCGTGTCCTCTGTAGCAGACTCAATATTTCTCACCTCTCTTACTGGGACTCCTTCATCAAACTTTTCTTGTCATAACTGAATGACTCCCCCTGTCACTCTTCTCTCATCTTCTATTACAACAATTTCATTTTTCTTCCATGATGCCTACAATCCAAGACTTTTATGACCATACGCATCACAAGAAAAAACCATTACAAACAATCTCATACTTGCTTTCCCTTTTTACAAATGAAGGACCTATGTTAGACTTCTTAGGAGTATCAATTTATTCCTTGTTGTATCCAAGACTAGATTTTTCATTTGGTCATCTTTGACTATCCAATATCTCATCCAGGGTCATGGAGTTGTTCAAGAACTTGATTTGGGTGTTTGACTTCTCAACCTTCACAACTTCTTCTTCTATCTTATGACATTATTCTTCTTCTACTTGTTCTTTTAGTGCATGGGAGGATTCAATATCAACATCATTATCTGTCTTTATGCCTTTAGCCACCACTTGTCCCGAGTTTACATTTTTCACCTTAAAATCTTTGGACATGAACACCTCTTCACAACCTATGTCACACATTTGACTTGTACTGAGAAAATTATGTTTCAGACCATCTACAAGTAGAACATCCTAAGATTTTCCTTTTCCATTACTCAAACTCACCATCCCTTTACCCTTGATTTTACCCGGTTCATCATTTTCAAAGATCACATTTCTTGTTTTTCTTTTACTTATAGGCATAATATTATACTTGTCTCCAGTCATGTGCTTGGAACATTCACTGTCTATATTCCAGGAGTCCTTTTGTTTTTGAGTTGAAAGTATTAGACCACATTTTTCACTATCTTTCTTTTTCCATGTGCTGGAAGTTCTAGCTAAGAGATTTATCCTTGGATCTGCTTTGTAATTATTCATATGGAAATTTGTAGCTTTGTGGCTGAAGTTATGATAGTTATAACATCCAAGCTCATTGTTCGATAGGTCAAAGTGATTGTTGAAGCATTGTCTATTCATTGATTGTTTATTATTTCTTGACCTCCTCAGTTGCATGTCTTTAAACTTAATTTGACAATTTGCAATCTATGGTTGTTTGTTACTTGGTTGTCTCATTCTCTGTTGTGGCATATATTTATTCCTTGGGTGTCTTGATTGTTCATGTCTAAATCTTAAGGAACAATTTATAGCTTTGTGGCCAAAGTTAGAATAGTAGAAACAATATCTATAGAAAAAATATTTGTACCTGGAAAATGATTGTCTTCTTTGAGAAGGTTGATTTCTTCCATGCTGATGATTTCCTTGAGCAGAGGGTGTATTATTTATTTGTTCTATAGATTCAATTATGGCACCTTTTTCTTTAATCCTCCTAGGCGATTGATTATCTTCTTCTTTTTTGTAGGTTTGTTGTTGTCATTGGTTGTAGATTTGACAAACTTGATGGGTTCTTTGTTGCTTGGCTGACCACTGCTTGATCCCTCTTCATAACCCAAACCAATTTTCAACTTTGGATTCCTTTGCTAATTCAAAATGGTGGCTAATCCTTCTGAGGCTTTGATACTTGACATATTCTGATGGTACAAGGCTTGAAAGTTTTCCAACTCTTTCCTATTTTTCACTACTTCTTCCAGAGCTTCACATCTTGCCTTCTTTTCTGATAATGGTTGTTTCATATTTTCTTCGATTTTATTTGCCTCTTCTAATTCCACTTTTAGCAGGGCAAAGTATCCATCAGGTTTTTTACTGCCTTTCTTGAATTGTATCAACAATTGTTTTTTCTTTTTCTTCTTAAGTCCGAGTCTGTCAATCTCTTCCAAAGCATTGATCAACTCTCCTTCCAAGTCAACCACAACTTCTACATCATTAGCATCACTTTCTGTGTTTTTATTATCATAATCCTCTTTTTCCATAAGCATGAAGTCATTTACCTTATCTTCACAGGAAGAGTCACTATCTATGTCTTCTGAAGAGTCATCATTGTTTACATGTAAACTTTTCTTTTTACCAAATATCTTGGATTTGTACTTCTCTTCTCCTTCAGAGTTCTGGTCCTTCTACTTGTCTGGACACTTATATGAAAAGTGACCTATCTTTCCATAGTTATAACATTTGAAGGGAAACTTGCCTTGATACTTGCCTGATCCTTTCTTTAGTCTTCTCACAAATTTTTCTTAAATTTCATCAGCCTCATAATCCTCATTCTTGTCTTCTTTAAATGATGCTTCTCTAGTGGTAGATTTATATTTACTAATCCTCATTTCATAAGAAGTTAGAATTCCTAGGAGTTGATCAATAGATAGAGTCTTAAGATCATTCAGTTCTTCTATTGTAGAAACTTTTGGATTGAGTCTATCAGGCAGATATCTTAAGATCTTTTGAACTAGTAATACGTCTTCAATCTTCTCACCAAGATCTTTCATGGCATTCACAAGCTCCTCAACTCTTAAGAAAAAATTATTAACTATCTCATCCTCATTCATATTTAGTTTTGCAAACTATAATTTGTAGGTTTGAATATTGGGATCCCTTACCTTCTCATTCCCTTCATAGCTGATAATGAGTTTGTCCCACATTGCTTTGGCATTTTCTAAGTGAATAAATTTTACAAATTATCCTTTTGCAAGCCCACTCAGAATATCATTCATAGCCTTAGCATTGAATCTGAATTCTATCTTGTCATCCTTGGAAGATAATACAACCGGATTTACATAAAATTCTCTACCACATCTCAGACATCTGCACCTAAATCCATTATGTAGGTTCTCATCCTAACTTTCTAGAAGCCAAAGTTTGTTCCATTGAATAGGGGGGCCTTATTGGTTGAGTTTACTCCATGTCTAGTCGTGTTTAAGCTCTAGGATCTACCCTTAAATAAAGGGAACTCGCTCTGATACCAATTGTTTGACAACTGAGAGGGGGGATGAATCAATGGTTACCATGCTTAAACAATTATGCTTATTTTAAAATATTTACAAAGAACTCAATGGAAATCACAATAATGTAGGGAAGTAAGCAATAGAACATTCAACATCAATCACACACATGAAATATATAGAGACATATATTTCTTGAGGAAACACATAAAGGGTAAAAACCTCTTCTTCTTGATATGATAAGTAATCTTTATTTTATGTACATTATCATTATTATGAGAACCAAATCATTGTGAGGCTACCACCTCTATTTTTCAGGCTGCAACTTGTTGAGAGTGCCAACTCTCTGGTTTCTCTAGCATCCACTAGAAGGAAGCACCAACTCCCTAGTTTTTCTAACACCGACTAGAAGGAAGTACCAACTCCCTAAGTGTTCCAGCATGAACTGGATGGAAGCACCAACTTCCAGTCACACAATAACCGACATGTATAATAGAGAACAATAGTTCTCCCTTGCACCACCCTGCCACACTGGTTTTTCTGGATGAAACTAGATGGAAGCTACAACTCCTTGTGTTCAAACACCCACTTGAAAATGAGGACACCAATACTCCCTAGCACCTCCCAACCACCCTGAAATACAAATCTTTTCCTTTTACAACTTTATCACAGTGATACAACATTTATATATGGCTTACTAGTCTCATCATTGTTTTGCTACACTGCTCTGGTCTGCCTGGATCAGTGTCTCTCTTCTCGTGTCTTCTGCACTTTTTGTTCTTCTCTTAGATATCCATTTATGTTCCTTTATTATTCTAAGCTTCATCTCCTACACACTACATGCTTCTACCCACATGAATCACACTCAACAACAACACTCATCTCTTCTTTGCTCTGTGTTTTTATACTCTCTGTGCACCTTCTGCATCCCTCATGCACAATGCCTCTGCATGTTATTTACAGGATCATTGTTCTTCCCTACAAGTTGTTCACTGCAGATCTTCCTCACTCCTACATATTTTGACAACATAAATATCCCTTCACTTCATTGTTTTGCATTCATTTCTCACCTTGCATCATCTCCTGATCATCATGGCATCTCATCATCTTGTATGGCGGTTCTATTTCCTGTGAGTTCATCATCAATGGTCGTTATGATGAGATTCATTATATTCTCTAGAAGTAGATACTCTTCATCTTCTATGTCAGTTACATAAAGTCAACTATGGATTCTAATCCCCTTCCTTCATGTGACCATCAGTGGTGACCAATCATCTAATAAAAAAGGCGCTTCCCGATTTCTATCTAGTGAGTGTTGGCTCCTTTTCATGATATGACCTTGGGCTATGAGCTTCATGTGACCACGTGATTGCAGGCGCGTCCAAAGGTGGTTTATAACAAACTGGTTTTCTCCCTTCAATTTTCCACGAGCCTCCACACATCCTTTCTCCAAAACCATGGTTTCGATTGCAACCTACTCATGAAAGATTAAGGCCCGAGCATGTTCTAGCCCCACAATGGAGCACGACCATTTATCTTATGATATTGACGTTTCTCCTGAATGGATCGTTCAAATCTATCCTCTCAAGTCTGTGGACCAGATCTCTCCTTCCTCCATCAACGACTGAGGTTTTCTTCGTGATCCAGGCTCCAGGAGTTTCAACACACAAACCTTGTTTCTACTAACTGGATATCTTCTAGAATGGAAGATGTTAAGCCCTAATATTGGCTCATTACCACTTAATTGGGGCATATTAGATTAGTAATGTTATTTTATTTATGTCGGCTATAGGCCATTAGTTGTAATTTAGATTAGTAATGTT
>JZKD02S0255943.1:267571-288930 GCA_000966675.3 Picea glauca | reverse complement strand
ACTTGAACATTTAAGTGGGGTAAAAGGAGGTTTCCCCCTCGAAGAGGCTTATTATCTGAAATTATCTCTTTTTCAAGGCGTTGATTATTTTTCCTGAGGTTTTTCTATGCTATATTGATGTTTGGTTCTTAACAGAAGATTTTCTCACATCTGTCCTCTTCAATCAATGTCTCTACCTTATATCCTTTTTCCATGTGCAATCCTTGGTCTCAACGATTAGATGAAACATGTCCTCTTTAATCCAATGGCTAGCCTCCGCTCCGAGACTTCGGCCTTCGGGACTTCGGTTCTTTGGGTGAGTACTGGTGGTAAAACTCCCGAAGAAAAACTCTAAAAGTGACATAACTCTTGCATCACTCGATGATGTGTCATGAACCAATAAGTTACCACGCGTCACTCGAATTTGTGATTTCCACGTACCTGAAGTGTTGAATCAACTTGACACTTGTCATGTTATGATTTCACCACGTATCCTTGCTGACATATTCTACCACCTGTCCTTGCTGACATGGTCTACTGACATGGTATACCACATGTCCTTATCAAATCAATGGTCCTCATTCTCTCTTTGATCGACGACTATGATCAAATCATGACTTCACATGTCAGGTATTTGAACGTGAGCCAACCCTGACTCTTCCAACTCCCGATATCTTAAATACTCTAGATCAATGACCCACAACCCTCTGTGATCCAATGGTCCAAATATTATTGGGACTTCACATTTCACGAGTTCCTACAACTCTTACCTTTGAATTTTTTAGTTCGCAAGTCAGTGAAATGTTGATCTCTCTCCACATGTCCTCTAGATCCAATCGTTCATATCTTATCACGATTTCATGTTTCACGGAGTTGGAGGAACGATGTCAGACATTATTCTCTTTGCATTTATACTGGATCCGATGGTTGTTGGTCCTCGATGCTCAGATCCAATGAATCATATATGTACTTCTCCTCTGATCTTCCTCTGGTCACTGAAATCTGATCTAACAATCATCAGGTATTCGGGATTGGTGATCCAATGACCACTGTCACTCCTCCTCTTGAGCTTTGGTTTTCTCAAATATCTGAGTGTCAAAGGTTCTTCGAGTCCTGATGACTTTGGATCTCATATGCATTTTTGAGAACACTATCTCTCCTAAGCATTGGTAATGGAATTAACCTCAGCCCTGGCGCACACTTGCGCTCTGCGTGAAACTCTGCGCTCTTCCTCTCTGAGCTTGGATTGCACAATGTTTGCTTCTTCACCTAAGATTACCTTTGATCCTTTTATGAGCCATGACCTTTGATCCTTCTGTGAGCCTTGATGTATGGGATCTCATCTGCACATCTTATAATTCTATCTCTCCTAAGATTTGATCTCTGTATATTGTTTTCTTCTTCACCTGAGCTTACGTTGTTCCTATTTTTCCATCGATGCACACTCTGATCTTTCCATCAATGACAAGCACACTCTGTCTGTAATCATTCAATCGTCATTGTTGTTCTTTCCATCAATGACAAGCATACTCTGCCTATAAACATGCCAATAGTAACTTAGCATAATTTAGATATTCATATTTCAATATGGGATTAAGCATGCTAGTAAAGTTCAATAATTTGGAAAATTTGAACAAATTTGTATATCACTATAGTAACAACCCAATATGCATCTATGTGAAAAATGTAGCATAATTTAGATATTCAGATTTCAATATGGGATTAAGTATGCTAGTAAACTTCAATAATTTAGAAAATTTGAACAAATTTGTATATAACTATAGTAACAACCCAATATGCATCTATGTGCAAAACATATCCGACTATAAGAGAAACAATACATACCAAATTATAAATGATATTACTTATTCTTTAAACCATAACGACATCAACGTTGTAACATAGAGAAAATATGAGTTGTCAAATAAATATGTATGTTTCCAAGATAGTGCATATATCATTATAGTTCAAAGATGATGAGATTCAATGACCCTTCTCTAGTAATGGTTATAGAGTAGTAATATCATGTCATCTATGATCTAATACCATTAGTATTCAGACAACTATAGCTATGATTTGATCGTTAGCTAGTACTGTTCAAAGTGGATATCACTATGATCTAGTAATGGTTTCAATACCAGTTATATATGCTTGATAAACGAGCTCTACCATCCTAAAAGTTATTGTAATTATATAGATTCAATATTAATAAGTTGAACACTATCTAAATCATTGTAATCCTTATTTATGGTTATTTTTATGATTCATTACTATTATGATTCAAGCTACCACCTTTATTTTACAAGCTGCAACTTGTTGGGAGCACCAACTCCCTGGTTTCTCTAGCACCCACTAGAAGGAAGCACCAACTCCTTGAGTTTTCCAGCACCAACTGGATGAAAGCACCAACTTCTAGTCACACAGAAACTAACCTGTATAACAGAGAACAATGGTTCTCCCTTTCACCACCCTACCACCTTGGTTTTTTTGGCTGCAACTAGATGGAAGTTGCAGCTCCCTATGTTCAAGAACCCACTTGAAACTATGAGGACAACAGTCCTCCCTAGAACCACCCTACCACCTTGAGAGATAAATATTTTCTTTCTAAAATTTATCACAGTGATATAGTATTTATCAATGGCTTACTAGTCTCATCATTGTTTTTCTACATTGCTTTTCTCTACTTGCATCAGTGTCTTCCTGCTCGCATCTTCTTCTGCTTTCTATTCTTATGTGTTTTATGCTCTGTGCACCATGTCCAATCTATGCACTAGGCCTCCCCTATGCTCTTTTGCATATATACATAGCTTTCTTCTACATGCATGAATAACTATCCAAATTGCTTTACAAAGAAACAACAACCTCTCTCTGTCACGCCATTTTACTTTTATTCCTACTCTCATCATCCATTACACTCCACATCTCCAATGCTCAATTCAGGAATCTCAAAAATGCTCAGGAATCATGATTCCAGCGCTCTTGAACAATGATTCAGTTAGTGTAACTGAATCGTAATTGATCAAGAAACCATGAAGTGAAACAAAAACCCTTCGATCAAATTTTGTTTGATCAGCCCCATCGGATTATATACACAGAGGCCTTTTTGACTTTTCAATGCGTAACCTCTGATGTGGAGCCTAGCAGTGCTAGCTCCTTCCCCTATCTTCTGTTGATGTGAACTTGGGAGATGTTATCACATGACCACATGATTGTGGGCACGACCAAAGGTGGTTTGAGGCCAACCCTCTTTTATCCCTGTAATTCACTACAGAGCTCCACGTATACCTTTGGCGATACCATGGTTTTGATTGTGGCCCACTTAAGAAAAATTAAGACCCAAGCATGTTCTCACCTCGCAATTGAGAATGACCATTGATCACCAATCCCTTGGTGATGCCTCTTGATCAACGGATGTTATCCACCTCCTTTCCTCCTTCCACGTGTGATCTGAGATCTCCATGATCTGTTGACACATAGATCCCTTCCCAATCAATGACTATGGCCTATTTCATGATCTGAGCTTCGGGAGTTTCAACTCTCAAACCTTTCTTTCCTCCGTACGTCAATCTTCTAGAATTGAAAATATACTGATGCACGTCCCTTTTCTTGAGCAATGATCAAGATCTTCTTCGCTACTCTGGGATTCAGCGATTTCAATTCTCAACCTTCAAGCTCTCCAAGAATGATTTTAGTCAGAGTCCACAGATTCCTGCCATGTGTCCTCCTCAAATCAACAACTCTAGTCTTCTTCGGGACTTAGACACTTTCGACCAAGACCAGATCAACGACCCTTCACACCCTTCTGGATCAACGATCAAGATTCACTTCGAGGCTTCAACATTTTCACTCTCTTCTTTCCTTTGGAGTATTTCATACCCAGAATTCATGATCTGTTGACGTGTGTTCTCCTACATATCGACGGTCCTCATCTCCTTCGACTCTTTGGGATTTGGGGATTTCAAATCTCAACTTTACTTCCTTCACTATCTCCTGGAGTTTGTTTCCCTAAAATGCACATATTTATACCATGTTTCCTTCTAGAAATCGATGGCATGGATCATCTTTGGCCCTCGGGTCTTCAACTTTCGGGACTTCAGGGATTTAGGCTAATTGTTGCTCCATTTTCCTCCATAGTGATCACCTGTTGAGTAAGTCATAAGTGGTGGAGATAACTTTCTATTGGTTAATAATTCCACTTACAATATCCTTCCACTATAGTAGATCGACGATCGATAATGCTCCCGAAGTTATCTTCAGATCATACGTTTCATGTCCACTTCATGCCTTTGGCATTCGAGACTTCTGGACTTTGGGCAAATGTTGGTGGTAAAAATCCTGAAGTAAAACTCCCAGAGTGATGTAACTTACTTACATCACTTGATGATGTGTCATGAGATGAGTAGCTTCCATGTGTCACACAGATTCATGATTTTCACGTACCTGAAATGTCGATTCAACTTAACACTTGTCATTGTCTAATTGTGCCATTTGTCCTTGCTGGTGTGGTATTCTGATGTGGTCTTCCAAATTAGTCTACCACATGTTCTTGTAGACGTGGTCTGCTAACGTGGTTCTCCCTGATCTAACGATCATCGTATTTTATATAAAACCAATGGTCCTTATTCATTTCAGATTTCGGGCTTCGGGTAATTAGACTTTCAAGTTCCCAATTCTCCCGAAGTGAGATTCGCCAAACAACAACCTCCTTGCAACTTTTGACGTGAACCAAATGTTGTTCGTCAATCATTTTCTTAGATATATGGCTCGATCTATATTCAATGCTTCTCTTCTATCTTATTTTGTCCTTCCACTTAGAATGATCCAATGGTTTTCGGGTATTCGGTTGAAGGTCCTTTGGATCGGTGATCCAAAGACCACTGTAGCACTTCCTCCTGAGCTTTCTCTCCTTCTTCTCCGCCTTCTGTTCTTTTCATTGATGATAAGCACACTCTTCCTGTAAACATGCCAACAATATCCCCTTTTGACATTCATGGAAACCCTAAAAGGATGCACTATTCTGCTTAGACCTCCAACTGTAGCATCCAGACAACACCTTTTCTCCCCCTTTGACATCAATTTCAAAGAAAACATGCTCCCCCTGAGATGTTGTAGTACTTTTCAAAGGTATCATATATTCAACCAAAACATACTCCCCCTAACAGGATGGACTCTCTTAGGTGAGAGAAGGGATGACACCCAACTTCTGACGAAGATATTCAAATGGTGTCATGGCTAGGGGTTTAGTAAATATGTCTGCAATTTGTTCTGTGGTTGGAATATAATGCAGCTAAACAACTCTATTTGTAACCTTTTCTTTGAGAAAATGATATTTTATCAATATATTCTTAGTCTTTGAATGAAGAGCAGGATTCTTGGATACATTAATGGCATTGGTGTTATCACAGTGAAGTGGAATTGGATCAATATAGGTTACCTTCAAATCTGCAAGAGTTTGTATCATCCATAAAATCTAAGTGCATCAAGTAGCAACAACAATGTACTCTTCCTCTATAGTTGATAATGAAATATTTCCCTGCTTCTTACTAAGCCATGCTACTAACGAATCACCTAAAAAGAATGCACCTCCACTGGTGCTCTTTCTCTCATGCAAACAATTTTCCCAATCAACATCTAAATATGCAGTTAACTGAAAATTCTTATTTCTAGGATACCAAATGCCATAAGTCATTGAACCCTTCAAATATCTGAACATCCTCTTGATAGATTCTAAATGACTTTGTTTAGGAGCATACTGATAATGACCTACCATTCCAACAACTTGCATTATATCAGGACATGATGTTGTGATGTATTGAAGACTACCTATCATTGATCGATATGTTCTTTGATCAACATCAGGTGAAATATCATCTTTACTGAGCTTGCAACCACCCACCATAGGTGTACTAACAGGTGTAGAATATTCCATTTGAAACCTTTTCAACATTTCTCTTAGATATTTCTCCCGAGAAAGAAATATTCCTTCAGACCTCTGAGTAATTTGCAAACCAAGAAAAAATGACAGTTCCCCTACCATAGACATTTCAAATTCAGACTGCATGGCAAAATAAAAACATTGTACCAATGAATCATTATTACTTCCAAAGATGATTTCATCTACATAGACCAACACAATGAGAAAATCATTGTCTTCTATTTTTATATATAGGTCATAGTCAATTGTTCCTCTGTTGAACCCTCTGTCTAGAAGATACTTATCCAGTCTGTAATACCAGGCACAAGGAGCTTGTTTCAACCCATATAAGGATTTCTTCATATTGCAGACAAAGTCAGGGTTATCTGATAGTTGGAAACATTCTGGTTGTTCCATATAGACTTCTTCTTTTATATCTCCATTTAGACAAGATGAATTGACATCAATTTGATAGAATTTAAAATTCTTATGACATGCATAGGAAGAAACACTCTGATGGCTTCCAATCTTTCCACTGGTGAAAAATTTTCATCAAATCCTTGTCCTTCAATCTGTGCATAGAAATTACAGACCAATCTTTCTTTTTTCTTCACAACTTGTCCATGCTCATTCAATTTATTCTTAAAGACCCATTTGGAACCTATGACATTTTTACCTTCAGGTCTAGGAACCATCTCCCAAGTATTGTTTTTCTCAATCTGGTCAAGTTCATCATTCATGGATTTAACCCAGTGGTCATCTTCGCTGGCTTCATTAAAGTATTTAGGTTCAAGAAAAGACATAAAGCCAATCTGAGATTGTTCTGAGACATTATTGAACTGCTTTCTTGTCATAAATCCTTGGTTTATATGAACAACTATCTGATGTTCAGGATGATTCTTCCTAATAACTCTAGAGGGTGTCTTTGTCTTGATTTCCTAGTTTGAGTCCTACTGAGTATTTGTATCTAACTCAGAGACTTCTCCTTCTGATTCTTGGACCTGTTCATCTTCATCTTCAACTTTGTCCTCTGTAGTAGACTCATTATTTCTCACCTCTCTTACTGGGATTCCATCAACCTTTAAATCAATGCGATCAACTAATTTATACAATATTTTATTAAATCATCTATATCCTTTACTATTGGTAGAATATCCTAAGAAGATGCCTTCATCGGGCCTGTTATCATGCTTGCCAATGTTTTCATTATTATTCTTTATGTAGATCTTACTCCCAAAGACTTTGAAGTGTTTAATTGAAGCATGTATTACATACCACAGTTCATAAGGTGTCTTGTCACTGTGTGGTCTGAGGTGGGATTTGTTAAGAATATGGATTTTTGTGTGTATTTCTTCTACCTAGTAGGTTCTATCAATGTTCTTCTCATTCATCATTGACCTGGACATTTGTTGAACTGTTATGTTTCGCCTCTCAACTACTCCATTTTGTTGTGGAGCTCCTAGGATTGCATATTCTCTCTTTATCCCATATTTATCATAGAATTAATTGAAATCACTTGACCTAAATTCTCCTCCTTTGTCTGATCTTACTACCTTTAACCTATTGCCAGTTTGATTCTCAGTTAAATCCTTAAATATTCTAAATTTCTCAAATGATTCAACGTTTTCTTTAAGAAAAGAAACCCAAGTGAGTCTGGAGTAATCATCAATGACCAGCATGAAGTAGTTTTCTTTCCATGTGCCTTCCTGTCTTGATGGTCCACATAGATCCATATTAACTAATTGGAGTGGTTTCTCTATTGAAGTAGAGCTCTTGGATTTAAACTGTGTCCTGGTTAGCTTTCCTACATGGCAGGGTTTACACACAGAATCTTGTGGCTTTGATATTCTTAGAAGATCTTTTACTGCCTCAAGATTTTTGAACTTGATTAAGTGGTAAAATTTTAGATGTCCAAGTCTCCTATGCCATAACCATATTTCATCATGTTTTCTTAGATGACACTCTTCTCTATCTTCTTTCAACACATATACATTATTATTTGTCCTTATGCCTTTAGCCACCACTTGTCCTGAGTTTACAGACTTTATCTTACAATCTTTGGAAGTGAACACCACTTCACATCCTCTATCACACATTTGACTTACACTGATAAAATTATGTTTCAGCCCATATACAAGAAGAACATCCTGGGATTTTCCTTTGCCATTACTCAAACTCACCATTCCTTTACCCTTGATTTTACCTGGTTCATCATTTCTAAAGTTCACATTTCCTATTTTTCTTTTAATTATAGACATACAATTATCCTTGTCTCCAGTCATGTGCTTGGAAAATCCACTGTCTATATACCAGGGGTATTTTTTTTTTTGAGTTGAAAGTACCATGCCACATTTTTCACTATCTTTCTTTTTCCATGTGTTGGCATTTCTATCTAAGGGTTTTATCCTTGGATATACTTTGTAATTCTTTAGATGGAAGTTTGCATCTTTGTGGCTGAAGTTATGACAGTTATGGCATTCAAGCTTATTGTTAAATAGGTCAAAGTGATTGGTGAAACTTTGCCTACTCATTGGCTATTTAGTTCTATGTTGCAAAGATTGTTTATTTCTTTATCTCCTCGGTTGCATGTCTCTAAACTTAATTTGACAATTTTCAATCTTATGGCCAAAATTAAAGTAGTAAAAATAGTAACCATGAAAGAAATTTTGTACCTGAAGGATGGCCTTATTATTGGCATTTTTTGATCCATCTTCTGATATATTTGTTTTTTTATCAAGGATCATCTTGTCTTTATTATATTTTGGTGGAAGAGTATTCACATGGTCTAATTATCTATTGAATTGGAACTTGATCATCTTAACTGGCTCTTTGCTTTTTGTTTTTTTGTTGCTTGAACCACTTACAAAGCCTAAAATGGTATTCAACAAAGGAGATCTTTGTTTTCTTAGATTGTCGTTTAGTTCTACTGAGGGTTTAATGCTTGGAAGATTTTGGAGATACAATGCTTTAAACTTCTCCATCTCTTTTATGGTTTTTACTACCTCTTCTTCCAAAGCTTCACATATTGCCTTCTTCTCTGATAAATGTTGTTTCAAAATGTCCTCTATTTTCTTTTCCTCTTCTAATTCCACTTTTAGCAGGGCAAAGTCTTCATCAGGATTTTTACTTTCTTTCTCGAACTGTATGAACAATTGATTTTTCTTTTTCTTCTTAAATCTGAGTCTAGCAATTTCTTCTAGGGCACTGATCAGTGCTCCTTCCAAGTCGGCCATAGCTTCTTCATCATTAACAACATTTCTTGTGATTTTATAATCATAATCCTCTTTGGCCATAAGCATAAATTCATTAACCTTATCTTCACAAGAAGAATCATTATTTGTGTCTCCTGAAGAGTCATCATTATTTACACATAAACTTTTTTTTTTACCAAATCTATTGGATTTGTAGTTCTCTTCACCTTCAGAGTTATGGACCTTCTTCTTATGTGGAAACTTAGATGAAAAGTGACCTATCTTTCCATAGTTAAAACATTTTAAGGGCAAGTTGCCTTGGTACTTGTCTGCTCCTTTATTTAGTCTTCTCACAAATTTTGCTTCCATTTCATCAGGCTCAGAATCCTCATTCTTATCTACTTTAAATTATTCTTCTTTAGAGGTGGGTTTATATTTCCCTATCCTCATTTAATAAGAAGTCAAAGTTCCTAGGAGTTGGTCAGTAGGCATAATTTTAATATCATTTAGTTCTTCTATTGCATAAACTTTTGGATTAAATCTATCAGGGAGAGATATTAAAATCTTCTGAACTAAAGAGGCTTCCTCAATTTTTTCACCAAGTCCTTTCATTGCATTTACTAGTTCTTCAAATCTTAGAAATTAATTCCCAAGAGTTTCATCCTCTTTCATATTTAGCTGTTCAAACTATAATCTGTAGGTTTGATGCTTGGCATCCTTTACCTTTTCATCACCTTCATAACAACTAATGAGTTTTTCCCACATTTCTTTGGCAGATTCTAAGTGCATAACTTTTACAAATTATGTTTCTGCAAGCCCACTCAAAATAGCATTCATAGCCTTAGCGTTTAAGCCAAATTCTAGCTTGTCATCCTTATAATCTATTACAACTCGATTTACATAACCAGACTCTACCACATCCCATACATCTGCACCTAAATCCATTATGTACGTTCTCATGCTAACTTTTGAGAAAGAAAAGTTTGTTCCATTGAACAGGGGGGGCTTATTGGTTGAAGTTCCTTCATGGATAGTCATGTTTAATATCTAAGATACACCATTAGCTAAAAGGATTCAGCTATGATACCAATTTTTAGACAACTGAGAGGGGACGGGGGTGAATTAGTTGTTACTTTGCTTAAACAATTATACCCATTTTAAACTCATTACAAAAACTCAATGATGATCACAATAATTCATGGAAGTAAGCAATAGAGTATTCAACATCAATCACACACATGAAGTATACAGAGACATATATTCTTTAGGAAACCCATAAAGGGAGAAAACCTCTTCTTCTTAATATGATAAGTAGTCTTTCTTTTCTGTACATTATCATTCTTATGAGAACCAATTTTTTGTGAGGCTACCACCTCTATTTTACAAGCAACAACTTGCTGGGAGAAACAAATCACCAATTTCTCTAGCACCCACTAGAAGGAAGCACCAAATCCCTGAGTGTTCCAACACCAACTGGATGGAAGCACCAACTTCTAGTCACAAAGGAGACAACATGTATAACAAAGAACAATGGTTCTCCATTGCAGCACCCTACCACCCTGGTTTTTCTGGCTGCAACCAAATGGAAGATACAAATCCCTATGTTCAAGCACCCACTTGAAACTATGGGGACAACAATCCTCCCTAGCACCACCCTACCACCCTGAGATATAAATATTTTCTTTATAAAATTTATTACAATGATACGGTATTTATCAATGGCTTACCAGTCTCATCATTATTCTCCTACACTGCTCTGCTTTGCCTGCATCAGTGTCTTCCTGCTCACATCTTCTTTCACTTTCTATTGTTCTACGTTTTATGCTCTGTGCACCATGTTTGTTCTATGCGCTATGCCTCCCCTCTGCACTTTCTCACATACTCTTGGATGCCTTCTACATGTGTGAATAAATATCCAACTTTCTTTACAAATAAACAACAACCTCTCTCTGTCATGAAATTTTACTTTTATTCCTACTCTCATCATCCGTTACACTCCGCATCTCTAATGCTCAAGTCAGGAATCTAAAAAAAACCCAGGAATCATGATTCCAACGCTCAAGAACAATGATTCAGTTATTGTAACTGAATCGTAACTGATGAAGAAACCATGAAGTTAAACAAAAACCCTTCGATCAGATTTTGTTGGATCAGTGTCGTTGGATTATACACGCAGAGGCCTTTTTTACTTTTCAATGTGTAACCTCTGATGTGGAGACTAGAAGCGCTATCTCCTTACCCTATCTTCTATTGATTTGACCTTGGGAGATGTTATCACATGACCATGTGATTGAGGGTGTGGCCAAAGGAGGTTTGAGGGAAACTCACTTTTCACCCCACAATTCACTATAGAGCTCCACGTATGCCTTTGGCGATACCATGGTTTTGATTACGACCCGCTCAATAAAAATTAAGACACGAGCATGTTCTGACCCTGTAATTGAGCATGACCATTAATATCCAATCCCTTGGTGATTCTTCTTGATCAACGACTGTTATCTGCACCCTTTCCTCCTTCCACATGTGATCATAGATATCCACAATCTGTTGACATGAAACTCCCTTCCAAATCAACGACGACGACTTATTTTGTGATCTGGGCTTTGAGAGTTTCAACTCACAAACCCTGCTTTCCTCTGTACATCAATCTACTGACATGTGTCCCTTTTCTTGATCAATGGTCGAGATCTTATTTTCTACTCTGGGCTTTGGTGATTTCAATTCTCAACCTTCATGCTCTCTCATAATGCTTCTAGCCAGAGTACACATATTCCTGCCATGTTTCCTCCTCAAATCAACAATTCTATTCTTCTTCAGGACTTCGTCACTTTCTATCAAGACTAGATCGACGACCCCTGGAACCCTTCTCGATCAACGATTGAGATTCACTTTGGGGATTTGATGCTTTTACTCTCTACTTTCATCCAGAGTATTTCATACCTAGAGTTCACGATCTATTGACGTGTTTCCTCCTACAGATCGATAGTCCTCATCTCCTTCAACTCTTCGGGCTTCGGGTATTTCAAATCTCAACTTTGCTTTCTTTCACTATCTCCCAGAGTCTTTTTTCCTGAACTGCACAGATTTCTGCCACGTGTTCTTTTGGAAATTGACAACCTGGATCTTCTTCATCCCTTGGGTCTTCAAAGTTCGGGACATTGGTACTTTAGGCTAATCGTTGCTCCATTTTCCTCCGGAGTGATCACCTGTTGAGTAAGTCATAAGTGGTGGAGACGACTTGTTGTCAGTTAATACTTCCACTTACACTATCCTTCCACTATAGTAGATTGACAGTTGAGAATGCTCCCGAAGTGATCTTTAGATCGGAAGTTTCATGTCCACTTTAGGACTTCAGAATTCGGGACTTCAGGACTTTGGGCAAGTGCTCGTGGTAAAATCTTGAAGTAAATCTCTCGGAGTGATGTAACTTACTTACGTCACCTGATGACGTGTCACGAACCGAGTAGCTACCACATGTCACTCAGATTCGTGATTTGCATCTACCTAAAATGACGATTCAACTTGACACTTTTTATTGTATGATTGCACCATGTATCCTTGCTAACATGGTCTTCTAACATGGTCTGACAACTTGGTCTGCCACATGTCCTTGTAGACGTGGTCTGCTGACGTGGTTATCCCTGATCTAACGATCATCACATTTTCTCCAAATTTGATGGTCCTTATTCATTTTTGATTTCGGGCTTCGGGTAATTCGACTTTCAATTTGTCGATTCTCCCGAAGTGATATTCCCCGAACAGTAACCTCCTCGCAAATTTTGACGTGAACCAAATGTTGTTCGTCAATCATGTTCTTAGATCAATGGCTCGATCTATCTTCGGTGCTTCTCTTCTAGCGTATCTTGTCCTTCCACTTAGAATGATCCAACGGTTGTCAAGTATTTAGGTGAAAGTCCTTTGGATAAGTGATACAACGACCATTGTAGCTCTTCCTCTTGAGATTTGTCTCCTTTTTCTCCGCTTTCTATTCTTTCCATCGATGACAAGTACACTTTTCCTGTAAACATGCCAACACAAAGTTGTCAGTCTGAATAAGTAACTTGTTGAGAAAGAAAGAAGAAATTACTCCTCAAATACCATCAGTCTGAAGACTGACCTACAGAAAAGTCAACAGAAGAAAAACCAAATAAGAATTCAACTTCCCAGTCGAAAATCATGATAAGTCAAGGATCACAAAAATATATCATTCTTAAAAAAAACATGGGAATCAATAATATTCCCCTTTATGAAGGAGATGAATACCCAAGACGACGTTGGTTTGTATGCGAAAAAAATTGGGACGCAGAAGACATCATAGATGAATATAGGGATATGGCACAATTCCATGTCACTCTTTGACACCATGCTCTAACATGGTTCATGAATTTCACAGAAAATCAAAGCCGATCAAAATCCGAAAGAAAGAGAAAAATATTATCATTTTTAAGGTCCAAGATATTACACACTTGGCCACACAAAATTTGAAATAAATAAAGAAACGCCCAGGAGAGTTGATCCACAAACACAACAAAAGATTCAAATATCTACTTAGCCAAATACCAACGACAATTAATCAAACTTTATTGGTACAATCGCACGTAGTTGAATTGCTACAATGAATCAGAAATCCATTATGACTTTATGAGATAACCTCATTTGAAGACACATTACAGAAAGCACAATGGGTCGATTCAGATGATGATGACCCATTGACTTCCTTGTCAACAAAAAGGATAGAATAAAAAATACAACATCTACAGTAAACCATTAAAAATTTATTCTTAAGAAGAAGTGAGGTGTGGTGTACCACATGATGCAAATATGGTCGTACAAAATATACTTGCAGTATTAACGATCAAGTACCTGGAGCAGCGGATGCATGACCAGTGCAAGCGGAAACATATTGTAACATATGTGGAACCTTGACCGACCATAGTGTACAAGATTTCCCACACAAGTTGAAAAATACCAAGTGGTTGCATATCTATGAAATGCATAGCCACAAAACATTTGAGTGTCGTCTAAATGCATGAAACAAAAATGTAAATATAGTATATCACACTGAAGAAACTGATCATAATAATGATTATGGGAGAATAACTGATTATTATGGTCAAGTTCATTCCTAAGGTGGTCAAGGTCAAGACAGATTCCAAGGTTAGGGTCGAGGTTGAGGTTTACCTTACTATTACAATCATCGGAAAGATGTCCACATTAGCCTAGACTTCGCAATAAAATATTGTGTCGACATGAAATTTTGTAAGATTTTTTGTTTTGGTGATCATTTATTAGAATATTGTCTGATAGTACTTGATAATATCATGACCAAAAATAATGTCAACCTCCTACACATAGTCTCAAAATAAGAAGTGTTAAATTCGAAGAACTTACATGTTGTCACCAGATTTGGCACAGGATGGGATAATATCCCCTTACATGATCGACAAACAAGGAATTCTAATCAGTTTCCTAATCTAGAAAAAGAAGAATAGATTATGATGGAATTGCTTAAATTCTTTAGAAATTCTAACCAAGACCAACCAAACAGAGGAAGAAAAAACGAAGATATTGTACAGGAATTCTTATAGCTCTTAAAATAAAAGCATGTTGTCAGTCAATTTCTATATCTGGTTAATATACTAAGAGAGTATAAAGAAGGACAAAGACCATCTAAGGTCATTAGACAACTCTCCTATAAGAATAAATATTATGACCCATGGGTTGACTTGGAAATTCATGGGGTGTTGATTCACGAGGAAGTCATCGAATTTGGATCACAAGCAAATATCCCACCTTGAGAGACATGGATATGGTTGGTTCAACCTTCATTAGTGCCAACCCTAAATTACCTAAATCTAGCTGATCAAATATTAATAGATCCTATTGGTATGCTCAAAAACATTGAAACTTATATCATGGCTATAATGACATCAACGAAATTTGAAGTAATCGATTTAGTCAATGGAATGACATAATATGAAACTCTTTTTGGTTGGTCATGGGGATGAGAAATGAAAGAAAATATCTCCCTTGAAAAAGACAAAATCAAGTTAAAAGGGAATGGAAGAAAAATAGTAACTCCTTTAGATCCTAATGAAGGGAAACCTTGGAGTAATTCATTGGATCAAGATCATGAAGCATGATGTCTATACCAAATAATAAATGAACAAAGAGATTACATCGAACCAAATGTGCAAGGCTAAATCTCAAAGAGTCTCCCCTATCGGTTGGACAAAAATTCGACTCATCTCTATACAACTGGCAGATTGAAAATTATGAGGCGCACTCAAAATATTGTTGGACCATTGAATCCATCCTAATTAAACATTCTAGAACATGCTACTCAATTCAAGAAGTACCTATATTTTATTAAAATATACTTCGACAAATACCTACACTTACTTTGACCGAAACCACGGTGAAAAATACACTATGTTACAGTGAACAAAACGTTCCATCGACGCATGTCAAGGAAGTTTCTAAATCCATCAGAGAACAAGGAAGAACTAAAAGCTTAGTAGAAACCCTTACAGGACCATCCACAAGGTGGTGAAAAACACAATCCCCAATACTGCAAACGTGGAAAACTGTATCAACTTACTTTGTAGATTGTTTCAGAGAAAAGAAACTAGCCAAATCTGCTGACATTGTTGTTTTCAAGATTGGGTATTATCTAGTCAAACATATTCACTGTTGTGAGAATGAATGGAGAAGAATAGGATACAGAGATGAAAGGGTATGTCCCCACATGTTTCCAAGCACATTAGATGAAATACCAAATAAATGATACAAGATCGAAGAATATTGTGTTCATACGCTAAATTAGTCTGAGATCAAAGAAAATTGTATCAAAGACTCCAAATTCACATGAGAGGAGGAAAATCTAAGAGAAGCAGCACAAAAGATCAAAATTTATTTAGAAAACACGACTCCAGCTACACAGAAGGAAAAAATGAAGATGACAGTCGATCTAGGATTGACATCAACTTCCAACCTTGTTTCGATAGAAAATAATGGAACTATGACAACACGAAGAATCAACATGGAGAATATAAGTTGTATAGGATAGATCTTCCTATGGAAAACTGATCACCTGACGTTGAAAAACAATGTAAAATCAGTGCTAAATATATCTAAGGAAGAAAAAAAAGATAACAAATAGCTCGAATTCCAGGAGAGATTCACCGGAATCGAAGAAGGGGAACGTTATCTTGATGAAGAAAAACCACTAGAGTGGATGGATGATGAAATCAAAACTAAATAATTCAACATATCAAATGATTATCAACCAAAAATGGCACGAGTAGGTGACTATTGGACAAATAAGCAGACATCTGACATAGTAGACTTACTCAAATAATATCAATATGTATTTTCATGAGACTATAAAGATCTAAAAGGACTTGTAGAAGAAATGGGAGAGATGAAAATTGAACTCCTTCTAGGAGAAAAACCAATCAAAAAGAGACCTTACAAATTAGCTCACAAATACAAGCCCATCGTTCAAAAGGAAATCGAAGGAATGTTATCAGGAAGCATCATATATCAAATCAAAAAAACTGAATGGGAAATTCCTATGGTGGTTCAACCAAAGAAGCACGATCCTAAGAAGTTTATAATTTTCATCGACCTCAGAGGTCTCAACAAACTAACTTTAATAGATTTGTTTCACACTCCCTTCTCCGATGAAATAAGTAATGACGTCATGGGTCACAAATGTTATTCATTTACAAATGGATTTTTAGGATATAATCAGGTAGCAATAGCTAAAGAGGATAAACAAAAGAATACATTTATCTCATAATTTGGCTCTTTTTCCTATAAATCTATGTCATTTGGACTAAATAATTCCCTAACATTTTTCTTTAGAATAGTGGTCAAATCATTCCAGGATTATATATACAAAACAATGGTTGTTTACTTTGTTGGCTAGACAATATATATCTTATTCAAAAACCATATACAATGCCTTAGACTTATGCTTGAATGATGTATACAAATCCAACTATATCTTAACATTAAAAAGTGCATATTTGCCACACCAATTGGCATTTGGTTAGGCCATGTGGTATGAAACGATGGTGTAAAATTCGACATGGAAAAGATTAAAATTATCCTCGACTTTAAGCCTCCTCTAAATCAGAAACAAAGTAAAATATTCCTTGGAAAGAATGGATACTACAAAACATTATTCACGATTATTCAGATATCACATTCCCAATGGATGAGCTTCTCCAGAAAGAAATCAAGTTCAAATGGAGTCAATACTATCAGGAATCATTTGAATTCTTAGAGAAGAAAATGGTTGAATCCCCTATATTAAAATTCCACAACTAGTTGAGAAGGTTTCATGTCCATGTCGATGATTCGAACATTGCTTCCAGGTCGGTTCTATCGCAACCATACGACGACACATTTGACTACCCAAACGAGTATGCTAGTCAGAAATTGTACAAAGTAGAAAGGAACTATTCGACCACGGAAAGGGAAGCTTTGTCAATGATATTCACATTACAAAATTTTATACATTACCTACTCATCCAACCCTTTCACATTGTTTACAGATCATCAGGTATTAAAATATTTAGTTAATAAACCGGTTCACCAAGGAAACATCTGTTGTTGTTTTCTATTATTCCAAGAATTTCAATTAGAGATAATCGTCAAACCTACGAAAAATAACTTCTCACCCGACCATCTATCTCGACTTGAAGCAGGAAAGGACACGATAGAAATAGATGACAACCTCCCAAATGTACATCTATTTCGAGTCGAAGCTACCTCAAATGATATGGAGGATATAACAAACGTTTTGGAAGATGGAAAGGCTCGAGAGGATATTTTGACAATTAAACAAAAGGTGATACACCTAAAAGCATCATCATTCACCCTTATAAATGGATATCTATACAAAATGGGACCCGATGATATTCTAAGGAGATGCGCTCTTGAGCATGAAAGAGAAGGCATCAATAACAAGGACCATGTAGGACCAGCTGGGGGCCACTTCCACGTCGACGTGACATCTCAAAAGATACTTCGGGTGCATTTTTGGTGGCTAACTTTACATAAAGACTATCGGGATCAGGTTAGTAAGTTTGATTGTTTTCAAAGGCTCAGGAAACCTTTGTGGAAGAATGAAATGAAACTAAGCTCAGTGAACTCTAATCAAGCGTTTGAAATATGGGAATTCAACTTTGTTGGCCCTTTTCCTTATAGAGATAAAAGAAATGGCCCAAAATATATTATTATTGCAGTAGAATATGTGACCAAATTGGAATAAGTTGAACCAATTGAATCATGCACCAAATAAGTTGCAGTAAAATTAATTTACGAGAACATAATCACAAGCTTTGGATGTATACTTACACTAATAAATGACAGGGAACACACTTTGTAAATGAAACAATCCAAGTCTTTCTAAAGAATTTTATGATCGATCATAGATGAAAAACAACATATCACCCCCAAATAAATGGGGCAGTCGAATCATTTAATAAAACACTACATAAAGGACTCACCAAAATTTGTGGTATCGAAAAAAAGGACTGGGTTGATAAAATTCTTGTAGTATTATTGGCATATAGATATGATTAGAAACGATCGACTGAATAGACTCCCTTCAATTTAGTCTATGGCGAAGACATCATTATTCCATTTCCCTTTTGGTCCAACTCTGATAGGGTAGCAATTGTGGATAAATTCAACCAAGGGAAAAGCATGAACGACTAACTATACCAATTAAATAAGTTAGAAGAAACAATATTAAGTCAAATGCACCATGAGGAAGTACAAAAAGAGAAACAAAAATCATGGAAGGACCGTCATTTTAATAAAAAGGACATAAAAATGAAGATCTTTTTTTTTATATGACAGTTAAATAAAAGGAAAAAATGTAACAACCCTAGCTAAATGATTGCTTAAGATTTACCAAGTATAATTAATTAAATAATTAACTGTCTTAATATGTATTAGTTAAATAATGATTATTTATTAATAATATTAATAATATTAATTAATTATTGTTTAATATATGTTGATTAATTAATTAATTGATTAATACAAGTGAAAGCCGACCACCATCACCCAGTAGGCCTCCTACAACCACATGATGTTCCTATGTCCAAGTGCGAAGTCATTTTTATGGATTTTGTTGTGGGGTTGTCGCTCACATCTCATAGACACAATGCCATTCTTGTGATAGTTGATAAGTTAAACCAAGAGTGCTCATTTTATTCCAGTTAGAGACACTTACGATGTCACTCATGTGGCTCGCATGTTTGTAAGTGAGTTCATATGTTTGCACGGGATACCTAAGAAGATCATTTCAAATAGGGACTCCAGATTCACTTCTAGGTTTTGGACAAGTTTGCAGTCAGCGTTGGGGACTTAGTTGAACTAAAGCACAACTTATCATCCTGAAACAGATGGGAAAACTGAGAGAGTAAACCAAGTCATGGAATACATGCTTAGGATGTATGTCATGGATAATCAAACCCATTGGGAGAAGTACCTACCTTTGGTAGAGTTTGCCCACAATAACAATTTTCATAGCTCCATCAGAATGCCACCCTACGAAGTTCTGTATGGAAGGCCATGCAGAACGTCATTGAGTTGGGATAGATTAGAAGACCGAGTAATAGTTGGGCCAAAATTCATTCAAGAGATGGAGGAACATGTGATTCAGATTAGGCAGAGACTAAAGGAAGCATAGGATAGGCAGAAAAGTTATGCGGATGCACACAGGACTGACTGAAGTTATAAAGTGGGAGACCAGGTTTTCATTCGTATCAGGCCTAATAAGAGTACCATACGATTTGGGAAGGGGACAAACTTTTCACATTGATTTATAGGACCATTCAGAATCCAAGAGAAAATTGGACCCGTTGCCTATCGTCTCATACTGCCACCCCACTTACATAAAACTCATAATGTTTTTCATGTATCTGTTCTATGTCATTATGTTGTTGATGAATCACATAAGCTAAATTGGAAGGAATTGTCGGTATCGGACGTGGGAACTCTCATGGTAGAACCATTACTCATATTGGACCATAGAGTCCCACAACTCAGGAACCATCTGGTAGACCAAGTTAAGGTCTAATGGGACAAGTATAGTCTAGGATCTGCTACTTGGGAAGATGCCAAGACACTACGACGATATTATCCCTCACTTTTTTGACCACCTTGAAAATATGTTTCTTGAAGGTTGGGTGTATGTAACACCACCTTTTGACTTGGACAACCAGGATTACCTAAAGCCTAAACACCTTTATTTTCTATTCACAAGTGAAACTATTAAATGATACACTTGAACTTTCAAGACGTATGAATCTTTATGAATGTTTAAATGTATTTGGATAATGATGGATATGATGCGATATATTGTGAGAATGTAAATTTTATGAATGTTTAAATGTTATTGATGATGATGGATATGATGCGATCTACTATGTGAATGTAAATTCTATGAATGTCTAATTGTTATTGATGATGATGGTTATGATGTGACATATTGTGTGAATGAGAATCCTATGAAGGTTTTAATGCTATTAGAATGATGTTGGATATGATGCAATCTATTTTGTAAATGATAATTTTATGAATAGGTGTCGTCAATTGGATTATGGAATATTATGAGATCTATTTCTAACTGGAAAAGTTTGATGTTAAAGTTGTTGATACACAGATACCGAATTGAAATTATGGTTGTATGCAATTACATGATGATAATGCATAGAAATTTATGAGTTTGTGTTATAGACTAATATGTGGGTTGTGGGCTATGAAATAGCCAAGGGATAATGATGATGAAAGTGTATGTCATGACCACTAGCTGAGAAAAATTATGGTATGAATCTTTGTATGTGAAATTATATTGGTTTGGATGGATTGCTATGATATGTGGACCAGTGTAGGATTTCAGGTGGTGAGACTGCCCAAAACTGAATAGACGATGACAAAACTCCCAGCAACATGGTGCCACTATATATTCCATTATAGGGTGTGGACCCTAGTCCTATTCGGAGGGGTGGAGGCATTTCCCACCGTGTATCCTCTGAAACCTAAAGTCATGGGAGGACGATGTTAGCTCACATTCCCCTAGACATGTGATTATGACTGTCAGTTTCCTGTTGGGGAAGCTTGGTCAAGGTAGTGGAACTTTCACTTACGGGTTCTATTTGGAGTTAGGTCAATATAGTTGACGCTCCAAGATAGTCCAGCAGAGGAAGGATAGGAATGGAAGATGGAAGTAAGTTAGGGAGGAAGGATGA
>JZKD02S0255943.1:196107-239335 GCA_000966675.3 Picea glauca | reverse complement strand
TGATGCCAAAATCATACTCATTACCATGATTTTTGAAACCAATCGTTGTCCTGTACTGCTATGTTTTGTTGCCATGATTTCCTAAATATGATTACTATTCAAAATTATCATATTTATGCCCAAAATCTGTTTTAAACTATCAATTTTGACCTCTATGACTCATCGTACATGCCCAACACTGTTGAAAGAGATTTATGATGTTGATAATCAAACTTATGATGTGTACAATATCATGAGGTAAGCTCTGTGACCATTTTGATAAATTGTGAAGAAAGAAATGCAGAGAGAAAGAATAGAGCAGAAATAGTATTCAGTATATTGAGAATGTAAGGAGAAAGTACAATGAGAAGAGTTAATGAAGAAGTGATGTGAAAAAGGAAAATAGCTGATCTAAATAGGCTCAAGAAAATCAAGAAAAGAAATTACAGCTGGCCAGAACAGCTGGCAGTGTACAGTCAGCCTGTTGAGGTTACATTATATTTAACACTCCCTCTTAAACTCAACAGTTACAAACATCAATAGTGATTATGCCCAAGTGCTGTCTCTGAAAATCAAAAAAAGATTTTCCAAGTTGCTTTGTGAAGATATCTGCGAGATGATCTCGAGAACCACAGAATTGGAGTGCAATGTCACCATTATTGACGAGCTCGTGGATGAAGTGAAAGCGAGTGTCAATGTGTTTTCTTTTCTTGTGAAACACATGAATTTTGGATAGAGCAATTGCTGAGGTATTGTCATAGAAGATAGGAGTTGGATCCTTTTCTGTATGTGACATATCTTTCAATATTCTTCTCAGCCACACAGCTTGACAGGAAGCTGAAGTAGCAACAACATATTCTGCCTCTGCAGAAGATATTGAGACAATTGGCTTCTTCTTTGATGCCCATGAAATCAGGTTCGAGCCCAGGTGAAAAGCATGTCCTGATGTGTTTTTCCTGTCGTCTAGGCTGCCTGCAAAATCACTGTCTGTGTAACTAGATAGTTGATTATTATCAGATTTAGTGTACCATAAGCCAAAATTGAGAGTTCCCGCAACATATCTCAGAATTCGTTTCACCATTTTCCAGTGAGAATCTTTGGGATATTCCATGAATCTGGAAACAAGGCTAGCTGCATACATAATATTAGGCCTAGTTGTTGTAAGATACAACAAACTACCTACTAAAATTTTGTACAGGGTCGGGTCCACTGTAGGTCCTTCATCTTTCTTGCTCAATTTTGTGCCTAGAGGTATAGGGATATTTTTTGGATTGCATTCTTCCATGCAAAATCTTTTGATGATGTATGTTGCATACTTTTTCTAACAGACAAAAATTCCTTTGGTTGATTGATCAATCTCAATCCCCAAAAAATATTTCATGATGCAAAGATCTGTCATCTCAAACTCAGATTGCATGGCATGTTTAAAACTTATTAACTCAAGATTTCCAGTATATAACATGTCATCAACATATAAACATACACTCAAAATTTTACCATGCTGATCAGTTTTGGTGTAGAGAGTTGTCTCATTTTGACTTCTACTGAAACCACTTTTGATCAGATAAGTGTCAATTCTGTTGTACCAAGCTCTTGGAGCTTGTTTTAAGCCATACAAGGCTTTCTTCAGCCGATATACTTTATTTGGTTGCTCTTGGACTTCAAATCCAAGTGGCTAATCGACATAATCTTCTTCTTCTAAGAAACCATTTAGGAAGGCTGACTTGACATCCATCTGGTATACTTTCCATTTATGTTGGGCTACTATGGCCAATAGAGTTCTGACAGTGTCTAACCTTACTACTGGAGCAAAAGTTTCACCATAGTCGGTACCAAGTTGTTGTGAGAATCCTTTGGCAACAAGTCTTGCCTTGTGTTTTTTGATCTGCCCTTTTTCATTGAGTTTAGTTTTGTAAACCCACTTGACACCAATACTTTTCTTGTGACTTGGGAAATCACCAAGATCCCGTGTCTTTTTCTTCTCAATGGAGTCAATTTCTTTCTTCATGACTTGAAACCAATGTGGCTCCTTAGCGGCTTCCTTAAAAGATGTAGGTTGAAATGACATTAAAGAAAAATGGTTGTGTTGTTCAAAGTCATCCAACTGTTGATGGATTTCTCTCAAACTTCGAGTTCTCTGATTTTGAATTTCAGAGGAGGAGTCTCTGCTTGAAGTTGAATTATCCAGATAATTTTTAGATCATCCTTGTACCTGCAATCTTGGAAGAACAGGTAGAGGTATTTGTTGTCCTGAATTTTCTTTGTTTTCAGAACTTGGCAGCAATGGATTTTGACTGTCCAGTTGTTGATTTTCTGATTCATTCCAGAATTGATTTTCCATAAATTTTACATCTCTGCTGAGAATTAGTTTCTTGGAGATTGGGTTGTAAAGCCTGTAGGATTTAGATGTTTCACTATATCCAGTAAAGATACATTTCTCATTTCTATCATCAAGTTTCTTCCTTAATTCGGAAGGTATGTGAGTGTATGTTATGCATCTGAATGTCCTTAGATGTGCAACATTTAGCGTTGTCCCACTCCATGCTTATTGAGGGACTTTAATATTTAGACTTGTGGTTAGAGATCTATTCAAGAGATAAATTGAGCATGCTATTGCTTCAACCCAAAAAATATTTGATAAACTTTTCTCTTTGAGAAGTGTTCTTTCCATATTCATTATTGTCTATTTTTTCCTTTCAGCCACTCCATTATGTTGTGGAGTATACCTGGCTATTGTTTGCATGATAATGCCTTGTGATTTGCAGAAATTTGCAAATTCATTGGAGTTTTATTCTCCTCCTCCGTCAGACCTGAGTGCTTTTATATATTTTCCACTCTGTTTTTCAGCTTCTGCTTTGAATTCCTTGAATTTTGCAAAAGTTTCAGACTTGTGTCTGAGAAAATAGATCCATATTTTCCTGCTAAAATCATCAATAAACGTTAGAAAGTAAAATATACCACCTATTGACTCTATTTTCATTGGTCCACATAGGTCAGTGTGAACTAGTTCGAGATGTTGTTTGTCTTGATTGGATGACTGTGGAAAACTAGTTCTCTTATGTTTTCCAAGTATTCAAGACTCACATGGGGAACTTTGTTCTTTGAAGATGGGAAGACCTTTGACCATGGAGTGCTTTTGAAGAAGAATTAGACTCTTAAAGGGTATATGTCCAAATCTTGTATGCCAAACCATTGTTTCATTCAAGGTGGATTCACTTTGTGCATATGGTTGAATCAGATTTGCAGTTCTAAGTGTAAGGGGAAACATCCTATTCTGAGTCATGTGGATTTCAGAAATCAATTTTCTGCTTGGGATTTTGTCATATATCTTGCAAGATGCTCCCTCAAAGAGTACCTTATAACCATATTCAAAGAGTTGTCCTACACTTAGCAGATTATGTTTCAGATCTGGAACATGATAGACATTGTTTATGTCTTTCTTTTCATTTTGTTTAGTAAGAATAGGTACAGTTCCTTTTCCTTGAACTTTGACTAAGGAATCATTTCCAAGTGTAATATCATATTAGATTGAAGAATCAATGCATGAAAGTAAATCTTTGTTACCTGTCATGTGATTGTTGCATCCACTGTCCAGCAACCAGAGATTTTTAGGTTGTTCTTCAGTCTTGTGGCAGGAGAGAAACATACCTTTTGAGGTTTCTCCCATATGATTTGACACATGTGCTCTACCTGAGAGATGATATTACTGCTTCTTCCATCATTCAAATTCATAGTGCCCATATTTTATGCAGTAATAGCATTGTATGCTTGATTTGTCATTTGATCTTCTCCCTCTGCCTTTTTGAGGCTGTAAATTCGGATTCTGGTGTTGTTGTCTGTGACCTTGACAATTTTGATGTTGGCTCTGTTTTCTATTACCTCCATTCGAGTGTTGGTCACTTGTAGTACTCCCTCTTCCTTGGTGACCTCTGCCTCTTCCTCTGCCTCTCCCTCTGTTGAAGGATAATTGAGTTTTGAAGGCATTGGCAATTGACTCATCTGTGAGATGCAGTCTAGTCTCATGTGTCACCATGGAACTAGTCAGTTCATCTGTTGAAAAACTTGATAGATCCTTGGATTCAAGGATTGCTGTAACAACCATTTCAAATTTATTTGGTAAATTTTTTAGGGCTTTCTCAACAATGCGTTCATAAGTGATGGCTTCACTAGTCAATCTGATATAGTTCACGATTCCCATGACTCTGGTCATAAACTGATCCACATTTTCAGACTCTGTCATTCTTAAAGTCTCGAATTGTGTCCTCAAGGTCTGCAGTTTGATTTTTTTGACCCTGTCATTACCTTGGTAGGCTAATTTAAAGATGTCCTAGACCTGTTTTGAAGTACCAGCGCATGTGATTTTTAAGAAAATCGAATCATCCATAGAATTTTGAATCGAGAATTTATCTTTATTTTCTCTGTTCCTCTGAGTTGCCTGAGCAATTCTCTGTTGGTTTGTCATGGTGGAAAGGTATGCTGGATATGGTTCCACATATCCAAGATCCACTGGATCCCAACACTCTTGTGCTTGCAAGAAGGATTTCTTTCAAAGAGACCAAAACTCATAGTTCTTTCCAAGAAGAATCAGACCTTGAGTTGGTCCTAAATTGCTAGATGTCGCCATATTTAAAGAATTTGAACAAAAAAAAAAAAAATTGAAAAAAAATTGTGTTTACCTGTTTCTTGCACCTAAACCAGGTCGGCTAATTTATCTGTCCCTTAATTTGTCGAAATCTGAAATGTCTTGGCGCTTATTCAAATGCCTTTTCAAAATTTCATGTTTCAGGACTTCTTATTTCTCGATGTCAAGAGTCCTTGACCCTTCATCCTTCTGATCTCTGAAATGTCAATTTGCCGAAATGGATTTAGCAACAATTATCCCCTTGAGCTATGCCTTGGTCCATGTGACCACTACTCATAAGACCATAGTCTTGTTTTAGGGATTCGCGACTCAAGCGCCCAATCTCCTGTCCTCTTGACCCTCGAAATACCAATATGCGGAATGCCGAAATGGAAAAGTGTCCTCCTTTCGGAAAATCCCCTGAAATCCTAGATTGTTGCCATGTGTCTCCTCAAGATGGAAGGTCCTCCTGCATTTCACGATTTCACGACTTGTGACCCCCAGTGACACAAATCCTTTGTCAACTTGAAACCTTGGTAGCCGAAATACCGACGGTTTCCTCGATCTCCACCATGTGTCCCAACGAATGGACGGCTGTGATCTTTTACGGATTTTGGGACTTTTGTCATGGAGTGTCCTGACCTTTGTCAACAAGACCTCCAATATCTCGAACTCCAAAATGCCGAAATTTTGATGGCAATTGGATCTGCTGCCACGTTTCCTAACGAATGGACGACTGTGATCTTTTCAGGATTTCGGGTATTGCGGTTTGGAGTGCAGTCTCCTTTGCTCGTCCAACACCCTATTCTCGATTTCACGATAGCGTTAGATCGACAGATCATGATATTTCTCGATCCAATGGTCTAGAATGAATCAGGATTTCATGATTCGTAAATTCTCACGGCAGTATTCTGACCTTTACACCCTGCAAGTCATCGAAATGTCGAGATCTCGCCACGTGTCCTCCTTAATGGACAGTCCAGATGATTTTGAGATTTCGTGACTTCACAAGTCATCTTTTCTCCTGTGCACTCCAGAAGACTAAACCTCGTGCACTTTCTCATGGATTCGATGGCTATCGGTCCTCTGCGCAAGATCTAACGATTGTGATTCTTTCACCTTTTCTGCGCTCTCCTCGTCCCTTTTGAACTGATTTTTCGCCTCAAATTTGATCACATGATGGATCTTATCGCTGCGATTGCTCGTTCTTGGCTGCTTTCACGAGTTATTTTCTATTCTTGCAAAAATTCTCTCCTCCAGAAGAAAATTCGTGAATCTTTCACAGATTTGAAAGAATTACACGAATTCTTTGAAGCATTTGTTCTTTGCGTCAATCTTTGATGGATTTGAGAGAATTCGCAAATTCTTTAAATGATTCTTCCATCTTCAATAATCTTTCACTAATTTGAACGAATTTCTTTGAAATCTTCAAATGTTCTTGCCTCCTGCAGCTCTTCTTCATGAATCTTTGATGAATCTGAAATTGTTCACGAATCTTTAAACTTTCTCCTTCTGCAGTCTCTGCTTCCTCGATCTTTCAAGTGTATAGCACTCTGCTTCCTCGTGGGAGTTTCCTGCGATGATCTTTTGAGAGGATGGTGGACATCTCTCCAAGCCTTGTGAAAAAGATGTGTCCCATGCTCTGGATGTCGATTTAAGCTATGCACTGTGAGGATCATGTTGCTCTCCAGTCTATGTGAAGAGGCTTATTTTTGAAGCTCTAATACCATGATAAATTGTGAAGCAAGAAATGAAGAGAGAAAGAATAGAGCATAAATAGTATTCAGTATAATGAGAATGTAAAGAGAAAGTACAATGAGAAGAGTTAATGAAGAAGTGATGTGGAAAAGAAAAATAGCTGAGCTAAATAGGCTAAAAAAAATCAAGAAAAGAAAGTACAGTTGGCCAGGACAACTGGTAGTGTACAGTCAACCTGTTGAGGTTACATTATATTTAACACATTTTTCATATTTACCACAACCAAAATTCCATCTAGCTTCATTTTAAAAGCGATGATCGCATCTTATCAATGCATAATGTTTCAATTTGAACGTTTCATGATGCTATTTGATTGATATTTCAACTCATTACTCCTTCAACATTCATTTTGAACATGTTATCTCTCTGAGAATCGATCTTGTGCTACGTAGAAACCTCATGGAAGCAATTTGTAATCTGCAATGAATTTGACGTAATAAAAGAAGGACCCAGGGAATATGAGATTTTATTTTTGAGTGACGATGAAGAAGAAATTCAAACCCATAAGGTGATAGGTGACAAGTTCAAAACAACCAGTGGGGGAAGAAAAAAATAAGTATGGTGCAACGAGAGAAATAACTTCAAGAAAAGGATAAGATTTTCACCACTTATGTGAGGAGGTCCAAAAAATGACAACATGTCTAAAGAGGACAATCGATAGAAAAAGATGATGAAGCCCAAAAACATTAATATGATTATCTTGAACCTTTAGAGGAGAAAGAAGAAAGGAGTATATGGAATATGATTTTTCCACTCATGAGCAGATTATAGAACATCCAAAGGAAATAGAGAACAATAAATCTTCGGATATTATTCTAAAGAAGAAAAACAAGGAGATTAAGAAGTTGAAAATAAATGTAGAAGAGTTAAAGGTGCTTGAGAAGTACCTTAAAAAGGAGAATAATAAAATTCTTAAGACTCAAATTCATAAAACTCATGATGAGAACAACATATTTCATAAGAGGAATATAAAACTTCAAACGAAAAACATCGTGATTTCCAAACAAACATACAAATGGTATCAACTGAAAAAGACATTAAAGGAAAAGTATCAAAGGTTGAAAGTCCTATATACTTGCCAGACCAATGTAGAAACATTGTTACAAGTAGCAGAGGTAACATAATATCAGTGACAAAAGCTTAGAGACATTTTTGTGCATGAGGACATGCAAGATCTTCCTCTTGGGGGAGATGTTGGATACCACTTTTGATGTTTATTTTTTCCATGTAACCTATGTTTTTCCTCCATTTTCCTCTCATATTTTCACATTCCTTCCATACTTTATTCAAATTGATCATCTCATGTCCATTTTTCATTTAATTTTTATGATTTGAATTTTTGCAAAATTTAGACATTAAAATTATATTTTTAGCAGAAATTACGAGAAATTGCAACTTTCCGTAATAGCTCTCATGTTTATATACCTGCATGACACCTAGGAGAATTATGAAACATGTGGAGTGATCGTTGATGTACATAGATGAATAAAAATGTATTCACTTCTAGAGATGGGCTTCACACATGCCTCGTCAACATTAGTCAAACTAGGCCACTTGTGCAGAAAATACCCTGTTTTTAGCCAAAAATCAGGACAATTTTGGATCTCATGGGATTTATCCATATGTTATGGATCTGAGAGATGGGGTTCGACCTCAGTAGAATATTTTATGGATCTTAGCAACTGATTAGAGTAATTTTATCATTTTTGGTGATGAACCCTTTGTATAAATATCCCAAGACTTGGATAATTAGCATACATTTTATTAATATAATTTGCAGAATTGGAGCTTTGGAGATCAAATTCATGTGAATGACTTGAATGTGTTTTCTTCATCAATATATGTTGTTAGCATATTTCTTGTAGCTGGTTCTATTTCAAGTGTGCAAACAAAGCATTGGAGGGCCCCCATTGTCAAGCTTGTGCACTCAATTTCTAGTGTTTCATAGCTCGAACAATGGTATGTTTATTTTATGTTTGTTGTAGTTAAGTTTAATATTTTTCAATGCTTATTTTCATTACAAGTACTTGAAAAACTTTACTTTTGAAAGTTTTGGTGAAATATTATGAAAAGGCCTTCCGTAAAGAAGCTTAGTTTTCCTACTGCAACATTTAAGTTTTGTTAAGTATGTCATTTAGTGAACTTGATCGATTGATAAGTTTTATAGAACACTATGAAATGACCTCTTGTAAAAGAGTTTAGTGTCATTTTACTTAAAACAAATAAGTCTTGTTAAGTGTGTTTATTTTAAGCAAGTGTGTTTATCTTCAATGCAAGTGTGTTTAAATCTCATGAAACTTTTATTCATTTGATTCAAAACTATTTTAGTTATAAATTCCATATACATTGGTGTGATTCAAAGTTCTACGAACTCCAGATTGATATTAAAATATATGTTCTAATTTACAGTAGTAGATTGGACCAACATCGAGATCGGTCATTCAATGAAATGATCATGCATGCAAGAATCAATGATCGTGGGTGGTAGAAGTAATCATGAAATACAATGATTAAGAGATCACATGCGATGAGGTAAATGTATAAGGGTCATGTATGTAGTCATCGAATATGGGTAGTTTGTAGGATGGTTAAGTGGGATGTGGGTAGACTATAGGTTTATTAAGTGATATTATAGGATACATGAAATAGAATAAAAATATATGTTATATGAATGGGATCATCGGTAAATATAAACAAATTTTCCCATGCTTTTAATAAACCAAAAAAAAATAAAAAAATTGTCTTATTACCTCAAGTTTACTTGGTAATGCATGCTTGGAATAGAGAAGAGGAAGGAAACCTAAGATTGTTGTTACATTATGTTGAACTCATGAATTCATTGGATGCTTGTTGCAGAACCAACTGAATTGTTGATGTAGGAGAGATGACCAAAAATGATGACATTGTCGGTATTGAGATTGATTAGTTTTATGAAGGAAGATAAATGAATGATGTTGTTGATGTAGTCCTATAGAATGATGAAGAGAAGAACCTAGACTTTCTTGGGTAACCACATACCCTTACTTGTGAAGCTGCTTGTCTATAAATGATGGATATACTTCAATTTGATAAGCTACAGGTCATCCTATAACTAATATAGGGATCCTATAACTATAGAAAACAATGGTTACATAACTGCTCAATGGTTACTGGACTCCCTATAACTACTAAAATTACAAATATTGAAGTTGCTATTGAAAGGTTGTGCAGTGAAGATGGAATATATCAATTCTCAGAGTTGTTGATAATAGAAGAAAATTGAAAACATGAGAGATGAGAATATGAAAACTAAATCTGAATTGAACATGTTGAACTGGAAACAAGGAAATAAATTGTTGCAAGCTATTGTTCATGAAATCAGATAGTCTTCAACCACTACCCAAACCTATTGTACAATTCTTATCATGTGAATAAATGTGTTAGTGTCAAGCATGAAAATAAATCATTTTATTATGGGATGTTAATGTATGTCATTAACCAACGTGAAGCAACTCACCTTTAATGGCAATGAGTCCTAAATTACCTTAGTGCGTATATTGGACACACTGACCACACTCAAAGGGGGAGATGAATCAGTGTGAGCCTCTTTTTGCACTTATTACAAAACTTTAGTTAGAAACACCTTCAAACATATTATTCATTTATACTTAGCTACTTCGATGTCTCAACAACATTCATCAATAGGAGAGAACTATAAGCCATCACCATAATCAACATAAATAACACTAGTCATATATGTAAAATTGTTGTATTATGTTACATGAGACTACAATATGAGGGATTTAACAACATCAACTAAAAATAGAAACAAATCGAATAGAGTACCAACTCTAAATACAATACCAACCTTGCATATCTTAGCACCAACTGAGATGTGAGGAATCCAACTCTCAAGTACAAGACCCAACCTGTAGACAAAAATAATATGTCAAATGTATAACCACACCTTCATAAATAACTTGTCACAACAATTTGTCACCTCAACCTCATCAATCTCATCATACGAATATGATCTATTCACAAAGATAAATCATCCATTCAACTCTCAACCATATGCACAATATCACCAAGTTAACCAACAAGATACATCTATCAATACACCATACTCTCCATAAACCAAATAGCATAAACCCCTACACAAGACCATGTGCCAAAAACATATGTTTAATACCTTAAAAATAATCAATACATATGCCACACCATGCAACATTTGAAATAGTTCTAATATGAAAATATGATGTGGTTACCAAACTTCCAACTTTCTGCATCTACCAAATCTGCTACCATGGTTTTGCTACCACGATTTTTATACCGCAGTTTTGTTGCCAAAGTTTTGTTGTCGTGATTCTATTGTCGCAGTTTTGCTGTCGTGATTATATTGCTATGGTTTTGTTGTCGAGATTATGCTGCCATGATTTTTCTACTGTGATTTTTTTGTCGTGGTTCTATTGCCGCAATTTTTCTTCCACGATTTTTCTACCGAAATAGCCTTTCACAAATGGATGTTCAATATGCTCAAAGATAATACACATAAGAGACCCTTGCTCTCTTATTTATACTTCTCCAAGTAGCTTCCTATAGGGGTTATATTCTAACCAACTTACCCAATTTCCTTCTTTTGGGTCTAACCCACTTCTAACCACTTTTTCCACTTACAACCACTTTATCCACATATATTAAACTCTTCACTTCTAGTTGCAACTAATTGATTTTTAATTGTTTTCTTTTTGAAACCACTTAACCCATGACTAACCATTTTCACTGGTCAACTTCTTATAGGAGCTTCTAGAATAATTTGACTTCTTTGACCTTCTTGACTTCTTTTACCTTCTAGGGGATTCTAGATAACTCATGAGGGTTCTCCAACTTCACATTGTCATAAATATCTAACCGTGAGGATTTATGTGATTTTATGCATATCACTAAAAAGGGAATGACAAATGCTATCCATCTAGAATAGTTTCCCCTGCAAATTCATTGATGTTCATTACATTATTCCTCAATAAAAATTAGGTTCCCTAACCACATTGTTGGGCTACTCAACCACCTAACCATTTGGAATTCACAAAGAATATTCCTATGAGGGATTTCACTATAAGGGGACCACTTTGATAAATTTATCCAAGAGCATCTTACCGTGAGGGATTTCACCATAAGAGAACCACTTTGGAGTTTATCCATTTGGTTCTTCCTATCAACCATGAAAAGACATCGATGATCAAAATCCATTTAATATCAACACATCATTATGAAACCACTTGACATCAACCCTTTGAAAACAATTACATCAATGATCATATAACCAATAATTAATATGTCAATGATACAAACACATCACTATGAAAATACTTGGCATCAACCCTTTGACATCAATCCTTTGAAATCAATCACAACATAGTACAAAAACATCTTGATATGTACAAATAGATGTGTTGATGTTGATTCACATGCAAGATTTGTCAATCAAGAGGCATTGATGAATCCCCGTGATTGACAACAAGGAGATCTACCATTAATGCATGCATATTCCAGGGAACTATGAAATCTCTAACCTTGACCCCAGATAATGTGTTGGATTCAATGGGGTAAGTTTTGTCAGAAGGATGGAATGAAGGAATAATCTCATCAATTGAAATCAGCATAAAACAAATCATTTTGAAGGACCATAGTACAAGAATACAACAATATTATGTCTGGGACTTTATTGGGAACTTTTATTTTCTAATGAAGATTATGACAAAATAAATTTTAACTGTAGTGGATATGGTTGTTAACTATGGTGATAATACAAAAATAATGGTTATCCCAAGCTTTGTAATGAGAAGGTTTTTCACAAATCGAAATCATATATTTCTGACACTATTGTTAAAAGATTAGGTATAGAAAAAATCCCTCTTTTTGGGACAAACCAAACTTATATATATTGTTGGGTTACTGAGAGGGGGGTGAATCGATAATAGATTGTTTTAATCCTTTTAACCATATTATGTAAGTGTTATTTGTATTTATGATCAATATACCATTATCATTCAACAAGTGTAGAGTAAATAAACCATGAACAATGAACAATCATACACATACACAATACACCAATATTTTTATGTGGAAACCTAATGCGGGAGAAAACCACATAATGTTTTTTTCTTATATGTCTTTAAGAATTACATTCATTGGAAGCACCAACTTCCTTTTTTCTCTAGATGCAACTGGAAGGAGGCTCTGACCCCCTATATTTTTAGGCTACAACCTAAGGGAAGCTCCAACTCCCCAATTATCTAGCTACAAGAAGAAGGAGGCTACAACCCCCTATGTTCTTAGGCTATAACCAAAAGGTGGATAAAACCACCTATCTTGAAATATAAGTGTGAAATGATGAAACCATTACCACACTGTCACTATGAGATATATGATTGTAAACATGTACAAACCTGTACCAACAATCTATAACTAACATGTGTCATTGACATGTAACCAACCTGTAGATGTACTAAGCCTGTAACAACAAAACCCAATAGGTACATGACCTGTATATGCTACAACTCACATATGTACACACCTTGTGTATACTACAGTCTGCGTACACCTTTAGTAAGATAGGGTTTTCACCTTTTCGAAAACTTCAAAAACTTTTTTGACTCTTCCACATCAACTTGCAACCTGTCACTATGTCTTATCTGTAGTTGTTCCCTATGCATACATAATCTTATACATCCCCTAACCAATTGCATCTATGTATCTGTAGTCATGTGCCATACATGTGTGTACAATCATGAACAAGTGTAATAATCGTCACATGGACTATCATCAAACCCTTAATCATATGACGCCTCACGCCATGGTGAAATCATGAAGTTGGATAACACTTTTGTGAGAATCAAGTTTCCAAAATTCCTACCCACGTTGTTTTGTCCAAACTAATAATTCTTTCGAATGAAAGCCACATCGTTTCATCCACAAATTCTTTCGGTCGAACCTATAAACGTCAAATCAAAGGGTTCTGTGACAATGGCATCGACTGTCATGTACCATATTAGCCAGATGTATTTTTTCCTGGTAAAACGTTTCAGCCAAAAGTTTTTTCAATCGAAAGAATCTTCCAATCGAAAATATTTTTCTCCTGAAAAACATTTTTGGCCGAAAAAAAATTTATATGTTACGTGCACATCACTCCATTCACATTTTTCTCAAACTATAGATGTATATTGGTGGTTGATAGATTGGTGTTGGCAATCGTAGCTGCAGGCGGACGTTGTCATTGGTGGTTAGTGCTGGCAGTTGTAGCTGTTGGTGGACGTTGTCATTGGTCACTTTTGTTGGTGGTTGTAGATGTGTCCGGTTGCTACTAGAGGTGGTTGTGATTGGTTGCTACTAGTGGTTGGTATTGGAGGTCGTTGTCGCTAGTCTAGGTAAATATATCCCTGTCCAATTTAAATAATTTATAGCTTTTTTTACAATTTCTTAGGAGGTCTGCAGGTCTGAATACAACCATGTCTATGTATAGGGACAGGACTGAATTTTGGCATGTCTCTATACATAGACAGGGCCATATTTGGCCCTGTCAACCTATGAGGTATAGGATTTTCTTCTGCCTCACTTTTTTACGTATAGGATTTTCTTATGTCTCACTTCTTTACGTATAGTTTCATATGTATAGGATTTGATTATGCCTTACTTCTTTAAGAGATATGCATATTTATTAAATATAATGTAAGTATAAATTTTAAAACTAGATTGTGTTGTTTCTTCCGTACTTACATTTACAAGTATACAATTTAAAATTTATTACCTTAAGTAGGTTGACAGGGTTGCCCTAATTTGTAATCTATTCACCATTGGTGTTTGGACATGCTACAATACTATAATAAGTTAGAGGTTGATTTTAAATTTTTCCATATATAATGGCACAATCTGGAGATTATAATTATTCCTTGGGAGTCCAAACACCAAACAATATTGTCTATCGATATTAGCTCTCTAGTAAAGAGGTCCATGCATGCTAGTTATGAAAAAAATTAAAATTACTTAGGATTGAAAGCTTTCCCAGTCATGAAATCAACAGTGCTATCAGTCTATTTCATAGCAAGCTTAGCTGTAAAAGATAAAATATTTATCTCTCTCAATTTTGATTATCTCTATTAATAAACTGTTGAAACTTGAACCCCAACACAAATCTCAGGATATCCACAATTGAATTGTCCCATTGAGATTCTCAAACCAGGTTAGATGTGGAAGAATACCTAATCTGTCAATTATAAAAGTGTCTGAGATGTACAAGGAATGATCAAAGTGAAATAGAAACATTTGGTGAACAACATTATCTGTTTCTTATCTTTTTTCTTCTTTTTGTGAAATGCTTCTTATATTTATAGCCACACCCATGTACGGTGTGGAAAAAATAATAAGCTTAGCAGAAAAAGATAGAATGCTCCTCTATCTTAATTGAAATTACCTCTGTTCATGAGATGTTGAAACCCCTATCATACTGTGATGAGAACATTAATATAACCCATAGGAAATATCAAACCATGTGACATGTGGGGGCATGCATAACTCATGAACAAGGATTATTTTAGGGGATAAATTTCGCTCCTGGGCTAATTTTCCATGGTTTTCCAAAAATAAGATTCGTTATTCTAAAAATGATTCGCCCAAATTCTAAAGGATAAAATTATTTTACTTTAAAAATCGCCAAAATTTTATACAAACTATATAAAATCCTTAGGCATTTGAATAATTTTACAAAAATATCGCCAAACATTTTATAGTTGGCATATGAAGGATTAGTAAGATTCGCCAAGGTTTCTACATTTTAAATTAAATTTCCATCCTTAAAATCATCCCAGCTCATGAAGCATCTTACTTCTTGATATGGTTAGGGTATATATATAATGTCCTTTATAATCCTATTCATTTACTAGTGGAGATCTTGGCAGTGTTATTTAGTAGGTTGTGTTGCATGGGAGTTGAACATTTAATAGAAATCTCTCTATTTGAATCAAGCTCAGTCTTGGAATCAAAAAACAACTTAAAAGACCATGACAAAATCTCGACATAGTGAAAAATATATAAAATATTCAAGTTTGACATAAGACAATTCGATTCCATAAGAATTGGTCTATTTAAACATCAAAATAGACATATGATTCTGTAAATAAAAAAATAATTGTAGACATGGTACCTCAATGATAGTTTATAAGTTGAATCTATGAAAACTGATAATGTACAAAGCTCATAGTAGATGATTTACAATTATATAACAATTTTTTCCTTTAAATATTTTTTTCTTTCTGCTAATAGTTTCATAGGTATATAGATTGCAGTTACATGACACATAGGTTTTCCTTTACATATTTTTATTTCTACTAATAGTTTCATTAAGTACATATATTGTAATTACATAATGCATAATTTTCCCTTGTATATTTTTCTTTCAACTGATATGTACTCGCTCTGCTATCAATTTTTAATATTATCAGTTATAATTTTCCAACAGCCCTCATGCACTAGACTTAAAGGACAAACTGCAAATTACATAACAAAAACATTGAAAGAGAATTGTCCATGTACAGGGACAAGCCCGAATTTGCGCATGTCCTTGTACATGGACAGGGCCGTATTCAACCCTGTCAACCTAGGATGTATAGGATTTGCTTCTACTTCACTTCTTTACATATAGTTTCATATGTATAGAATTTTCTTCTGCCTCACTTCTTTACGAGATATACATATTTATTGAATAGAATGTAAGTATAAAGTTTAAAACTAGATTGGCTTGTTTCTTCTGTACTTACATTTAAAGGTGTACAGTTTAAAACTGATTACCTTAAGTAGGTTGACAAGGAAACTTTGCATAGTGATCTAGGACCCTCAATTTTTTTCATACACTAGATTAAATTAAATTTTATGCATATTGGAAATTAAAATTTAGATTTTTGTTTGTAATTTTGTGCATTTTTAGCGTTCAATTAATTTAGAAATATATTTTTTAGCATAGACCTTTGTCCCACGAATTTCAACTTGCATCTTAAGTAGGAAAAACTCATTTTTAAGCATTCTAGAATTCAAATTTTTTTTTTTTTTAAACTCATTGCAATTTTGAGAAATTAGTTTAGTGTAGAAAATTTAATTTCTAGATTTGTTTTGAGTCTAAAAAACACCATTTTCTAATCCAAGTAGATTCATTTACTTAGTTTTTTTGTACTTTGGAAATTGATTTTGATTTCTATTTTACATTTTATGAATTGATATCACTGAATATAAGTAAAAAAATTACATTTCTAGATAATGTTTGAGTCTAAAAAACAAATTTACAGATCTTACTTTAAACTCATTTCATAAACATTGCATTCTAGAATAAATTCTATTGATTTCCTTTATAAATTTCTACACTTTTCACTCATATTTGATGCAAAAACATTATATTTCAGATTGTATTTGAGCATTTAAATTTGAATTCCATACTTTAATTTTTCTTAAACTTCATTATTTCCTTGCAAATTTGCAATTAAATCAATTCACACATCACATAAATTCAAATATGATACAAGTCTAAGTATATCAATCATACCTATCCTACATTAGACTTTTTCCTCATTTCTAATGTGAAAGATACCTCATTGGACACACATAAACCATATTGAAAACCAAATTTAGCTTGAGTCCTTGAACACTTTAATAAACCTTTTAAACTTGGACTTAGATTTACCTTAGGGAAGTCCTAATTCTGCCCTGTCCATGTACAGGGATAGGCTCGAATTTGGGCATGTCAATATACAAGGACATGGCCGAATTATTCTGTGTCCATAAATTTAATTTTCACTTTTACCTTAAACTTATACATCACTATTGTTAATTAGAATGAACAAAACCCTCATATTAAACTAATTTATTTTATTTTTGCGAAAAAAAATATTCAAGTGATTTGATTCTACATATTAAAATAGCATTCTTTAAGTTGACTAGGATTGATGTTTCTTTTTTATTTTAAACATAGGATCCACAAACTACCATGGATATGATATGCATAAGTCTACTACCATCTTGGATCAACTAGCACCATTAGAGAACTCGATAAACAAATATTGTTAGACTATTTCATTTTATGTTTTAATATTTCATCAATACTTTAATGAATTTGGGTCTGTCCCTGTACATGGACATGGATGAATTCGGGCCTATCCATGTACAGGGACAAGCCCAAATTTTCCCCTGTCCATGTATAAGGACATGCCTAAATTCGGCCCTATCCATGTATAGGGACAAGTTCAAATTCGAGCCTCTTCCTGTACATGGATAGGGTGGAATTCAGGCCTTTCCCTGTACATGGACAAGGCCAAATTCTAGCTTGTCCCTGTACAAGGACATGCCTGAATTCGTTCCTGTCCATGTACAGGGGAAGGCTTTATTTCGTTTCCGCTAGTTCAGGTAAATATATCCCTTTCCCAGTTAAATAATTTTTTAGTTATTTACAGTTTGTGTTTCAGGAGGTTTACAGGGCCTAATTTGTCCCTGTCCATGTACAAGGACATGCCCAAATACGTGAAAGATCATGTATTAATTAATTGAATGAATTCAAAATGATTCTCTTACTTTCAGTTTTATATGTATTCGCCTGTGAAAAATCTAAAAACCACTCATATAGTTAATTGTTGTGTGGGTTTTTGGTTTTTGGTTTATTTCGTTTCTTGGTTAAGTACCAAGCCGAGATAATGTCAGACCCTCTTCTCTCCTAGGATGGTCCATGAGACCTAGGAGTAGTTAATAAGGGCATGATCACATCAATGATCTTCCTCATATGTTGGGAAGATAAAATCTTATAAGTAAATATCATGAGAATCATGTGGACATTCTTCCATTAAAGAAGAAATTAATTGTTGACTTTGTCTTGAAATCACCCTTGATTGAGTTACGCCCCCCTTAATTGTTTTGTGGGTTTTTGGTTTTGTTCTTTGCTTCTACCTAACGAAAGTTATCCTCCTTGACTTTGGAAGAATTTAATTGTTGACTTTGTCTTGAAACCACCCTTGCTTGAGTTACGCCCCCCTTAATTATTGTGTGGGTTTTTCGTTTTGTTCTTTGCTTCTTCCTAAAGAAAGTTATCCACCTTGACTTTGGATCCTCTCTCCTTTACTTGTTTTTTTCTTATTGATTTTTATGATTTAACAATTAATATTGTATGTTATAAAATATTGGTTTTAAAATTATTTAATTATTTAATTGAGTGGTTGCGACCCCTCTAGGATAGTTCTTCTCGGTGTATTAAGCCACCATGGAATTACCTTTCCAACCTCTTGTTGTCACTGACCCCTAAGGGTCTTTTCCATCTTGTCATAGATATGTTCTTGGTTGTTGTTTGGGGATTCTGGTTTTCCTTGCTGGTGTTGCCCTCCTCATTCTTTTTTTGGTGTCACCCTCCTCATCTCCTTGCTAATGCCACCCTGCATATGTTGTCGTTGTCCTCTTCTATTGTTGGTTCCACCTATGTATGTTGTTTGTTAGTATTTTGATATTTTACCCTAAAATTTCTTCCTGGAAATTTGTTCCAAGTGTCATGATGAGATCTGCCCTGAGGGTTTGATCAATGATCCCTTGAAGATTTTTCTAAGCATATATCTAAGAGGATAGCAACAACATATTAGGTAAAATTGTTTCTTGTTTTAGTTTTAAGCAAATGTTTTGTCAATTATTTTTTTTTAGGCTACTAGATTATGGATCAGAAGTTTTAATGTCTTGTCAATTGTAACATACAAGTAGATAATGTTTAGAAATTAAAATAAATATTTCTTTTTTAGCTAGCTATATTTTTTGCCCTTAAATTTTAACATGTTACACATAGATTATCTTAAAAATTACCTTCTGCAATATACACAGATATAGATTATCTTCTACATGTTACATTTTTTTATATTTAAATATTTGTGTTCATTATATATAGAATCATAGTAAAAAATATAGTTGTTCTATTTTTTTCAATATATGTCTTTTATGCTTTGAAGTTGTTAAAAATGCTTAAAATCCTTTAAGTTGTTATATAAATTTAATGTTTCTATTTTATGTTTCTATAACTTATGAACTTTCATATTCATGAATTTTCAAAGGATATATATCGAGGCAAGATGTCGATACAAGAGTCTCCAAAAATTCCTCACAAGCGCTCTAAGCTATCCAATGAAGAAAGAAGAGGATCCCCTTCTTCGATTGAGACTCTAAGTGACCAACAACAATCTATTCAAAGAAAGAAATTGTCAAATGAATTTGTGAAGAGATCATCTCAATAATGAACTCAAAATAGTGCTATGGATGCATCTTTCTTAGATAGGTTGCACATTAATACTCCAACACCGGAGAATGTAGGGAATACATCACAGCAAGAAAATATGTTTGGTAATTGTTTTTTATTTTGTACTTTGTGTATTTATGTTTATGTTATATATATATGTGTGTGTGTGTGTGTGTGTGTGTTTATTTTTTATTTGTTTATGTTAAATTATGTTTTTCTGTTAAATGTTGTAATTACTTTCAAATGTGTATGTGTAGATGATGAGTTTAATGTGAGGGAATATAATGAAAGAGGGAGTGGGTATCATGAAGATTCCAATGTTGGTGAAGAGGGTGAAGGTGGATTCATGGGGCGTTATCCAGAAACAAAAGATTACACACCTATGTCCACCTATCCCTCAGATGTTGGATATGAGCTACCTTGGGAAGGGATTACTGAAGCAATGACCCTTGAGCGATGCTCAGGTGTTAAAATAATAATAGAAAATGATTTTAGGAGCTTGGATCTCCCGAGAGAGAGGAAGAAAACCTTGGAGATTGTTTTGCATTCATTGCAGAAATTTATGGATGCATATCAAAAGATGGGGCCAACGACTGATAGATTTATCGATTTGATGAGGAGACGAAAGTCGGAGATGATGGGCCCTGATAAATGGGATGTAGTAAAATGTAGAGTTTCAAAATAAGATGTAATTTCTATGTTCAAATTCAAAGAGGGGCCAAAGGGAAAGATGTTGAAGGTGCAATATTTTAAGCATCCCAACATAGAATGACATATTTATAATAGATTTTTGGCATCATATGGGAAGTTGTCATGGAATGATGAAGTTCCACATTACTTTTCTAGACACTTTTATCCATATTTTTTCATGGACATGCACCCTGATTATACCAGCCTACCATCCAATTATTGTAGGGATGGTAAAGGATGGACATATTATCGGAAAGGGGCATATCGAAATTCAACATTACATAGGCCTCCACAACCTTTAATATCTCATCCAACAAGGGAATTTGCCTCACATTCAGAGGTGCGAGCTACATCATAGGTTGGAAAGGAGGATAGAAATGCAATCGGGGAAAATTTGGAATCAATTTTTTATGGTGTTGATGTTGGTTTGAACCATTAGAGAGCATAAGCCAATTCTTGAGCCAATTTTGTTTACAAAACAGATGAGTAGATAGATACCATGTCAGTAGAAGATATTAAGGAGTATGCAAAAAAAAATCGTTATGGTTGAAAGGTGTTCATTCAAAATGATGAACCAAACATCGGATTGGTATGTGTTACTGTTAGTAAATTTGTATGCATTTGAGCATAGTTTACTTGTAATTCTAGATCTAGATACATATAATTGTATCTTTAGAAATAATTGAGTTGTTATCGTCATTAATTGCAGTTTGGTCATATGTTAAATGAATCTCCAATAAATGGGGGATTTGATTCAATGAGTTTAAATTTGGATGGGTTGAATTAAGTATGTGTTTTCTAATATCGACATATGAGCACTTTAGATGTCCAATCCCCAATATTTTGAATAATCAACAACATGAGATTTATGTTTTTGTATAAATGTAAACACATTGAATCCTAGATTTAGTTCTTAGTTATGTTGTTCACAGATCCCTATTCCATTTCCTACTAATTCGACAGGCTTGTCCCAATTCTCACAAGGAGATTTTGAAGAGGGTGGGAGTTCACAGGTATCATTGAATGTTGAAAATAAAATCAGTTATATATGAAAATTGCAATGTCATTTAAATTATTAATTTAAAAGAAAAATGTCTTAAAGAATATATAATTTACTGAATCTTAGGGTATGGTGGGTATAATTTATTGATATTCAGGTTGGCACATCACAGGTATTACATGTTTCAAAATTTAAAACTACAATTTAATGTGTTAAAATCATTTAAATTTAATTTTCAAATGTACAAATTTGAAATGTGTTATAGGGCAATGTGGAGAAGACAGTGCCTGAGAGTGTGCTTGAACAAAATGTGGAGAAGGGAGTGCGAGAGATTATGATTGAGGAGGTTGCATCCATACCTGGGAAGGATGAATCTGTTCATGATGATTCTTAAATGTATGTTCATTGCACATTAGTGAGTTTTAATTTGCTTTTATGTTGAGCCTTTTATATATAAGTGTTCAAGCTTATTTTTGTTGAATATGCTTTTTTTTTTACTTTTTTCAATTTTTTGTTTGAACAACTTTTTAGTTTAGCCTTTCCTATTCATAGGGTTACTCAACTAGTGTCTGTATAAATTTTCAATGGTTTGATTAATTATTTCGAAATATATAGAACTCCTAAATAAGCTTATCGACTTCTAAAATGGTACATTCGATCTTATTTATGTTTAGATCATGATGAATACCTAATTTTGAACTTGATCATTTGATTATTTGAGAAAAAAATCTATCCCACATCAAAAAAGGGGAAGATTCTAAATTTTCTTCGATTGCATTCCTTTCCTTCTTGTCCAAGAATGGTGTTGTTAGCACAAACATCTGTAGCGACAAAATTAACTCAAAGGCATTGTGAACTCTAGATATGAAAAGTGGCACTACCGAAGTTGAGCTCACAGGAGGTCAGTCAAGTATGTTGTATGCGCAGGGAAAAACTATGAGAAAAATGTAGCATTCAAACCAATCCATTTCGGGCTTGAAATACAAGAAAACAAACAGGTTCAATTTTTAGTCGTAAGATATGAGCGAGAGCAAGACCAGCCATCAGATCAAGCAAAGACTAAGTCATTACTATCATATCTCATTGGAGAGAGATCAACGGTGGGGAGGCATCGCGGGGATCGGGAAGAAAATTAAAGTTTATTCAAGTTGTGAGCCTACAATCGCTTGGCATCGTTGATATTTCTAGATCAACGGATCAACGATGCATATTGATCCAACTACGAATGAGAATCTTTACATTGTGGGGATCGGGAAGGAAATTAAAGAGTGAGAGATTTGAGTTTATGCAATCACTCGTGGTCGTTTCTCTTCAAGAAAGGGACATGTGTCAGGCGATCTCGTACTCTGGGAGGAAGAAAACATAAGCTAAGTGAGTAAAGGACTCTTTAATTCCTGAATGCCAGAGTTCATTTGGACCATCCATCAATGAGGACATGTGGCACCATATCTCTCACTTCAGAGACTTAACACTCCGAAAGGTTTGTGGAGTGAAGAACTAGAGCAAGAATTACCCAAATTTCTAAAGTAAATCTCAACCATCCAAATTAAGAGGCCACATGTAGGCAGATCTCTCACTTTAGAAATACGACACTCTAGAGGATTGTAGGAACTATGCATTGAAAAGTCCTAAATACTGAACTCTCAAATTAATTGTGTACCACTAATCTCAAATATACAAGAACCGTTGATCTTTGCAGTAGGTAAGAAAGGAATATCACCTGAAGGCCTGAAGTAACTGTGGACCATTGATCTCAAATCAACAAGGACTGTAGATCTTTGAAATAATTTCGTTATTCGACCATTCAGAGAAATCGATACCTTCAACATCTAAACTCTCGAAGCTCGAAGATCCAGAGCACCTTCTTTTCATCCCCTGGTCACATGAGAAGCTAAAATTCAATTTCTTTTTGGCTCTTGAGTAAAATCTAAAAACCCAATTCCACCATTAGAGAGGCTATAGTTTCTAAAGAATAGATCTCATAACTCTAACTCCATAGACCTCGCGTTCGGATAGTAAAATCCAGCCAGATATAAGATAAATAAGTGGTCTACCCCATGATTTTTGGACCAAAGTCACATAGAGGATTTCGCAGGCATGTTTTACGCGCAGGAAATAGGGTCCATCCAAGAGCAAGATGTGGCAACAAAAGAAAGACATTCCCAAATCCCGGATTGTGACAAGATCGATAGCCACACTTCATTGTGGGGACAAAAAGTGCTCGACCGCTAAAATATTACAGAGGTCCTACAATCAAAACCATGGTATAGATAAAGAGGTACGTGGAAGTTAGTGGTGGATTGGGGGGGTCAGAGAGGTGTGGATCCAAACATCCCTTGTCAACTTCCACAGTCACGAGCTTATATAGGGTCCAATCTGAGAGAAACGCGTGGCAACAATGTAGGTGTAAGGCCTCATCCTGATCCCAAGAAGAAATCAATTAATGAAAGAAGGACCGGTGGTTGAAGAATCGACTACCCCCTTAAATGGAAGCATGGAGGGTCTGGCTGAGGAGACAGAAAAATGTCAGCCCAAAGTACCACAGAGGGAAGTTTTTCTTGTTGTCCCATACTAACTAGAGTTTCCTTATGACAGAGGGAATAGGAAAGACAAGAGAAGACATAGACCATTGAAGAAGAGGGACCCAAGTAGAAAGATATTTCTATTGTTTTGATTATAAATACATCAGATGAATGATATATGAAAAGGAGGGGCCTCGGCCCAAGATGACAGGAAGTTTTGAGAAATGTTTATGACTGTATATTTCAGTTTGTAAGTCAGAGGGGCATGTAGTTGTAAATTGTATTGTTATTGAATACTTATATGAGATATTTCATCATATTTGTCTTCTATGTTCTTTGATCTATTCTTGATCTTGTCTGAATGTAGTTGTTGATTTTAAGGATTAAAATTGTCCCTTGATCGATAGATTCTCAATGTATTAGAGGATATGTTTCCAGCTTGCCTATCTATCATTGTTTACTATTCATACACGTCTAAATTCTCTTCACAGAGAGGATCTATTCTTAGCAAATATTTTTCCTTATGTTATTCTCTTATTCTTCTCTTCATCATTATACAAATCTTTTGTGTGATAGGGAGCTTAAATGCCTTCAATGAGAAAATTGTTTATGACTCCATATCCCAATGGTTCATCACTGATCTACAATGATTTATGTTGTCTTTTCCTTTATTTAAAGTCTTTTTGATCCACCTACTCAAACCTTTTTAATCCATTTACATTTTTATGGGTACTGGGCTTATCCTCTTTTAGTATGAGGGTGATTCTCAGTGATAACATTAATCGCACCGCTGCTAGGGACTAAAGTGAAGATATCCTCCCTTGGAGAATGACATAGATACATCTCTTGATGGTAGAAAAGAGAGGGACGTAAAAAATTGACCGTAATCATCTACCTGGCGACTCCGTAATCAAATAATCCACCAGGGAGGATCCTGTTGACAAAAATATGACCATAGGAAAGGGGATGACTAGGTATTAGCTTATGAGATTTCTCCATGAACTATTGTTTTTCATTATCATCTCATTTCTCTCTTTCCCTTTACATATCAAGAGGATTATCCTCTACTTTGTTTATTCAGATGATCATCGGCCTTCCTTTATATATCCATCCTTGGAAGAATAAGACCTGCCTTCTGCCTGTGTTGTAGTTGTTGATCTTGTATCTTCACCTCAGCCTATTCATAAGGATGGGCTTTGTATTAAAATCCCTTTTGAATTTGATCACCCTTGTAACCTTGAGGAGGTTGAAACTAATTCAAATCATTCTCAAAGCTCATCACCTTATGCTATTACTATTGAACCTTTCCATCAACTTGTTAAATCTCATATCCAACCCACTATTTTTTCAACTAGAATCAAAGACAAGATGTTTAAACCTTTAAGGATGCGATATCACCTTTGTTGTTATCCTCTTGATTTCCTTGAGTATCTTCCATAGTTCTCTGGAGAATATCATGTTACAGCTGAGAGGCATTTGGAGGCCTTTGAGAAATTTATTGATCAGTTTGAGATAGTACATGATGATGTTTTTATGAGTTTGTTCTCCAAATATTTGTTCTGAGATGTTGTTGTGTGGTTTAAGGGTTTGAGAGATGATTCCTTTGGTTCTTGGATCGAGTTGTGGAATGCCTTTTGGTTCTTGGATCGAGTTGTGGAATGCCTTTTTAAAGTGTTGGGGTGAGAACAAGTCCCTTCATCAATAATTGGATAATTTTAATGCTTTGAGGAGAGTTGAAGAGGAATCCTTTGTTGTATTCAACGAGAGGTTTTATAGTGTTTATCATAACATGCCAATGGAAATCCGACCTTCTGAGACTGCTTCCATGGTGTACTATGTAATGACTCAGCATTCATAATTTGTTCCTCTCTTGAGAGAAAGGAAATATTCATCCTTAAAATGCTTATTTGAAGATGCTGAATAAGTTGAGGAGAACATCTGTGCTAGCAAGAAAATTCAAGATCGGTTGTATTTTGAAAATCTGCATGCATAAGATGAGAAACACGAGGATTGTTAGTATATTTAAAATTTGCAGCAAAAAGATAATGAGTAATCAGATCTGGAACACCAACAAGGTTGTAGGTATGTTTTACATGTGCAAACAGATTCTTTAGTATGCTCATATTTGCCTATAGACATGGATGGACGTCATGTTTATGATCAGTTTACAAAATATTTTAAGCATGAGGTAGGAGATGGTTGTATAGATAATCATATGTTCCTGGTTGATCATTATCAATATGATTTAAATTATGTTGTGCAATTATCTCTTGATCTTTATTTTAAAGAAGAAGTTGTCTTTCGTGATGACCAATATATTCTTATGAAAAAGCAAGAAGGTTATCCATTTTCAAGCAAAGAGGAATTCATGGATGAGTGGGCTTTTACCGAGGATCAACAGGTTTCTGATATTGGTTTCAAAGATTCATTTGCAGCCTTGTTGGAGTTAAGTTTTTCATATTTTGTAAAATTTTCATATTTCATTTCACCAACATTCATGGGTGAGTATGGTTGTCTAAAGGATTCTCTATCACTGTTAGTATATTATTCTTTTTAACTATTGATAAATGATATAGACAAGATCATCTTAGTCTTGAAATTACTTGAATGGATACTGTGTAAATCTGCTTTTACTCGACCAAATTGCATACTTGGTTAGAAGTAGAGTAATGTAGGAAATAAGCTCGCTTCCCGAGAATTTTATTTCTTTCAAGTTTGTGGCAGGTAATAAGCTGGCTTCCCAAGCCTTGATTTCCTTATTTTATAATGGGTCTTTTATTTTTCTTCAATAAGTGGCAATTGTTAGTAGTGTTTATAGGTTTTTTACACATATGACCCCATAGCCCAACAGATAAGGCGACTAAAACTACTAAGGTTCTCAGAAGCTTCACAAGGAAGCCCCCATCCCAGTTGGAGCCTGATGTTAGAAAAAACATATGCAACAACAAAATTAACTCAAAGGCATTATGAACTCTAGATCTTAAAAGTGGCACTACTACATCTTATGTTGTATGCATAGGGAAAAACTATGAGAAAAATGCAGCATTCAAAGTAGTCCATTTTAGGCTTGAAATACAAGAAAACAAACGGGTTCAATTTTCATCCATAAGATCTGAGCAAGAGCAAGACCATTCATCTGTTCAAGCAAAGATTAAGTCATGACTGTCAAATCTCATTGGAGAGAGATTGACGGTGGGGAGGCATCTTGGGGATTGAGAAGTAATATAAAGTTTCTGCAAATTGTGATCCCGCAATTGCTCAGGATCGTTGATCTTCTAAATTAACAGTTCATATTGATCCTGCTACCAATGAGCATATTTGCATTGCATGGATTGGGAAGGAAATTAAAGAGTGAGCGATTTGAGTCTTTGCGATCACTCGTGGTCATTGATCTTAAATCAAGGGACACGTGTCAGGAAATCTTGTACTCCAGGAAGAAGCAAAAAGAAGTCGAGTGAGTAAAGGAATCACAAAGGCCTGAAGCGTGGATTTCTTCTGGATTGTCCATCAACGAGGACACACGGCGCCATATCTGTCACTTCGGAGACTTATCACTTTGGAAGGTTTGCAGAGCGAAGCACTAGAGAAAGAATTACCCGAAATTTCGAAGTAAAACTCGACCGTTCAAATCAAGAGGTCATGTGCAGGCAGACCTCCCACTTCGAAAATATGACACTCCAGAAGATTGTAAGAACTATGCATTGAAAAGGCCTGAATCCCGAACTCCTAAAGTAATTATGGACCGTTGATCTCAAATCAACAAGAACGGTTGATCTTTGCAACAGGTAAGAAAGGAATATCACCCAAAGGCCCGAAGTCCTGAAGTAATTGTGGACCGTTGATCTCAAATCAACAAGGACCAAAAAATACCTTCAACAACTAAACGCCCAATGCCCAAAGACCCCAAGTGCCTGGTTTTCAGCCCTTGGTCACATGAGAAGCTAAAATTCAATTTCTTTTTGGCTCTCGAGTAAACTCATAAATCCTAATTCTGCCAAGAGAGAGGATACAGTTTCTAAAGAAAAAAGATCAAAACTCTGACTCTAGAGATCTCACGCACAGATAGTCAAATCCATCCAGATCAAAGCTAAAGAAGTCTTCTACCCCATGATTTTCAGCATGAAGTCACACAGAGGATTTCGCAGGCCTGGTTTTAGGGGCAGGAAATAGGGTCCATCTGAGAGAAGCACATGTCAACAAAAGCAGGGCATTCCCAAATCACAGATTGTGTCAAGATCGATGACCAAACTTCATTGTGGGGACAGAAAGTGCTCGAATGCTAAAATATTAGAGAGGTCCTACAATTGAAATAATGGTATTGATAAAGAGGTATGTGGTAGTTGGTGGTGGATTGCGGGGGTCAGATCAGTGTGGATCCAAACTGCCCTTGTCGACTTCCACAATCATGTGCTTATATAGGGTCCAATCAAAGAGAAACACGTGGCAACATACTAGGCGTAAGGCCTTCTCCTGATCCCAAGGAGAAATCAGTTAATGAAAGAAGGATCGATGGTTGAACAATCGACTACCCCCTTAAATGGAATCATGGAGGGTCTAGCCGAAGAGACAAAAAAAGTTCATCCTGAAGTACCACATAGGGAAGTTTTTCCTGCAAGCCCATACTGACCATAGTTTCCTTCTAACAGAGGGAATAGGAAAGACAAGAGAAGACATATGAGTTTAGATAAGAGTCACCCAAGAAGAAAGACATGTCTACTGTTTTGACTATAAATACATTATATGAATGATATGTAAAAAGGGGGGGGTTCGTCCCAAGACCGCATGAAGTTTTGAGAAATGTTTATGATTGTATATTTCAGTTTGTAAGCCGGAGGGGCATGTAGCTATAAATTGTATTTTTATTGAAGACTCATATGCATTGTTTCATCATATTTGTCTTCTATGTTCTCTATTCTATTCTTCATATTCTCTGAATGTATTTGTTGATTTTAAGGATTAAAATTTTCCATTCATTGATAGATTCTCGATGTAGTAGAGGATCCATTGTAAGCTTGCCTATCTACCATTGTTTACTATTCAGACACGTCTAAATTCTCTTCATAGAGAGGATATCTTCTTAGATAATATTTGTCCTTATGTTATTCTCTCATTCTTCTCTTCATCATTATACAAATCATTTTTCTCATAGGGAGCTTAAATGCCTTCAATGAGTAGACTGTTTATGACTCCATAGCCCAAAGGTACATCACTGATCTAAAGTGATTTATGTTGTCTTTTCCTTTCTTTAAAGTCTTGTTGATCCATCTACTCAAACCTTTTTAATTCATTTACATTTTTATGGGTACTAGCTTATCCTCTTGGAGGATGAGGGTGAATCTTAGTGCTAACATTAATGGGGTCATTGTCGGGGATGGAAGTGAATATATCTTCCCTAGGAGAACGTCATATATCCAGATCTTGATGGTAGACAAGAGAGGGACACAAAAAATTGACTGTAATCATCTACCTGGTGACTCCATAATCAAATAATCCACTAGGGAGGATCCTATTGACATAATGATGACCATAGGAAAGGGTATGACTAGGTATTAGCTTATGAGATTTCTCCATGAACTATTGTTTTTCTTTATCATCTCATTTATCTCTTTCCCTTTACGTATCAAGAGGATTATCCTCTTCTTTGTTTACTTGGATGATCATCAACCTTCCTTTATATATCCATCCTTGGAAGAATTAGACCTGCATTCTGCCTATGTTGTAAATGTTGATATTGTATCTTCACCTCAGCCTATTCATAAGGATACGTTTTTTTAATGAAATCCCTTTTGAATTTAATCACCCTTGTAACCTTGAGGAGTTTGAAACTGATTCAAATCCTTCTCAAATCTCATCACCTTCTGTTGTTACTGTTGAACCTTTCCATCATCTTGTTAAACCTCATATCCATCCCACTAGTTTTCAAACTAAAATAAGAGACAAGATCTTTAAACCTTTAAGGCTGCTATATCACCTTCATCCTTATCCTCTTTATTTCTTTGAGTATCTTATGAGGTTCTCTCTAGAAGATAATGTTACATCTGAGAGGCATTTGGAGGCCTTTGAGAACTTTATTGATCAATTTGAGATAGTACATGATGATGTTATTGTGAGGTTGTTCTCCAAATATTTGTTCCAAGTTATTGATGTGTGGTTTAACAATTTGAGAGTTGATTCCAATGGTTCTTGGATTGAATTGTGGAATTCCTTTTTAAAGTGTTGGGGTGAGAACAAGTCCCTTGATCAATACCTGGCTGATTTTAATGCTTTGAGTAGAGGGGAAGAGGAAGCTTTGGTTTTCTTCAACAGGAGGTTTTATAGTTCTTATCATAACATGCCAGTGGAAATCCAACCTTCTGAGAGTGCTGCAATGGTGTACTATGTAATGGCTTGGCATTCAGAGTTTGTTCCCTTCTTGAGAGAAAGGAAATCTTCATCCTTAAAATTCTTATTTGAGGATGTTGAACAAGTTGAGGAGAACATACGTGCTAGAAATAAGATTTGAGATTGAGTGTATTTGAAAATATGCATGCACAAGATGAGCAACAAGAGGATTGTCACTATGTTTCAAATTTGCAGCAAAAAGACAGTGAGTATGAATCAAATTTGGAACAACAACAAGGTTGTAAGTATGTTTTACATTTGGAACCAGATTCTTCAGTATGATCATATTTTCCTATAGACAGGGATGCATGTCATGTTTATGATCTATTTTTGAAATATTTTAAGCATGAGGTAGCAGATGATTGTATAGATAATCATATGTTCCTAGTTAAGAATTATCAATATGATTTAAATTATGTTGTGAAATTATCTCGTCATCATTATTTTAAAGAAGAAGTTGTATTTACTGATGACCAAGATATGCTTATGAAAAAGTAATAAGGTTATCAGTTTTCAATCAAAGAGGCATTCATGGATGAGAATTTTTTTCCTTGGGATCAACAGGTTTCTGACCTTGGTTTCAAAGATTCATTTGCAGCCTTGTTGGAGTCAAGTTTTTCATATTTTATAAAAATTTCATATTTCATTTCACCAACATTCATGGGTGAGTATGGTTTTATAAAGGATTCTCTATCACTGTTAGTATATACCTATTTTTACCTATTGATCAATGATAGAGACAAGATCATCTCAATCTTGAAATTACTTGAATCACTATTGTGGAAACCTTCTTTTACTTGACCAAAATGCATTCTTGGTTAGAGGTAGGGTAGTGTAGGAAATAAGCTCACTTCCCAAGCATTTTCTTTCCTTCAAGTTTGCAGAAGTTAATAAGCTCGCTTCCTAAGCCTTTCTTTCCTTAGTTTATAATGGGTCTTTTAGTTTTCTTGAATAAGTGGAAATTGTTAGCAATGTTTAGAGGTTGGTAACAAAGATGACTCCATAGCCCAATGAATAAGTCGAATAGAAATGCTAAGGTTATTGGAAGCCTCACATCGAGTCCCCCATCGTAGTTGGAGCCTGATGTTAGCACAAACATCAACAACGCTAAAAGTAACACAAGGGCATTGTGTACTCTAGATCTGAAAAGTTGTGCTATCCAAGATGAGCTCATAGCAGGCCGGTCAAGTATGTTGTATACGTAGGGAAAAACTATGAGAAAAATACAACATTCAAAGAAGTCCATTTCGGGATTGAAATACAAGAAAACAAACATGTTCAATTTTCAATCATAATATCTGAGCGAGAGCAAGATCAATCATCAGATCAAGCAAAGATTAAGTCACGACTGTCATATCTCATTGGAGAGAGATCGACGGCGGGGAGGCATCGTGGGGATAAAGAAGAAAATTAATTTGTTTTCAAGTTATGATCCTACAATCGCTCAGTATCGTTGATATTTCTAGATCAACAAATTAATGGTGCATATTGATCTCGCTACGAACAAGCATATTCACATTGTGGGGATTAGGAAGGAAATTAAAGAGTGAGGGAGTTGAGTCTCTACAATCACTAGTGGCCATTGATCTTGAAGAAAGGGACACGTGTCATGTGATCTCCTACTCCGGGAGGAAGAAAACAGAAGCAGAGTGAGTAAAGGATTCTCAGAGGCCCAAACCCCATATTTTATATGGACCTTCCATCAACGAGGACACACAATGCTAGATCTCTCACTTCGGATACTTAGCACTCAGGAAGGTTTGCGAAGCAAAGCAATAGAGAAAGAATTGCCCGAAATTCCAAAGTAAATCTCTATCGTCCAAATCAAGAGGCCACATGTAGGAAGATCTCTCACTTTGGAAATATGACACTTGAGAAGATTGTAAGAACTATGCATTGAAAAGGCCTAAAGCCCAAACTCCCGAAGTAATTGTGGACCATTGATCTCAAATCAACAAGAACCATTGATCTTTGCAGCAGGGAAGCAAGTAATATCACCTGAAGGCCCAAATTCCCAGAGTAATTGTGGACTATTGATCTCAAATCAACTAAGACCGTGGATCTTTGAAATAATTAGTTATTTGGCCATTCGGAGAAATTGAGACCTTCAATTTCTAAATGCCTGAAGCTCGAAGACCCAGAGTGCCTAGTTTTCATCCCCTGGTCACATGTGAAGCTAAACTTCAATTTATTTTTGGCTCTAAAGTAAACCCATAATTCCCAATTCCTCCATTAGAGAGGCTAAAATTGCTAAAGAACAGAGCTCATAACTATGGCTCTGTAGATCTCACGCTTCGATAGTCAGATCTAGCTAGATCGAAGCTAAATAAGTGGTCTACCCCATGAATTCACATAGAGGATTTCATAGGCCAAGTTTTACGTGGAGGAAATAAGGTCCATATGAGAGCATCACGTGGAAACAAAAGGAAGGCATTCCCATATTGCGGATTGCGATAAGATCGGCAAACACACTTCATTGCTGGGACAGAAAGTGCTTGAACGCTAAAATCTTAGAGTGGTCCTAAAATCGAAACCATGGTATAAATAAAGAGGTACGTGGTATTTGGTGGTGGATTGTGGGGGTCAGAGCACTGTGGATCCAAACCACCCTTGTCGACTTCCGCAATCACGTGCTTATATAGGGTCCAATCCGAGAGAAACGTGTGGCAACAAACTAGGCGTAAGGCCTCATCCTGATCCCAAGGATAAATGAGTTAATGAAAGAAGGATCGGTGGTTGAACAATCGACTACCCCCTTAAATAGAAGCATGGAGGGTCTGGCCAAGGAGACAAAAAAATGTCAGCCCGAAGTACTAGAGAGGGCCATTTTTCCTGTAAGCCCATACTGACTAGAGGTTCCTTCTGACAGAAGGAACAAGACAGACAAGATAAGACATATGGCACTGGAGAAGAGGCACCCATGCAATAAGACATGTCTATTGTTTTGACTATAAATACATTAGATGAATAATATGTAAAAAGGGGGCGGTTCGGCCCAAGACAACAGGAAGTTTTTAGAAATGTTTATGACTGTATATTTTAGTTTTTAAGCTGGAGGGGCGTGTAGCTATAAATTGTATTGTTATTGAACACTCATATGAGATGTTTATCAGATTTGTATTCTATGTTCTATGTTCTATTATTCATCTCGTTTGAATGTAATTGTTGATTTTAAGGATTAAAATTTGCCTTTGATTGATAGGTTCTTGATGCAATAGAGGATATGTTGTAAGATTTCCTATCTATCATTGTTTATTTTTTAGACATGTCTAAATTCTCTTCGCAGAGAGGATCTTTTCTTAGCGAATATTCTTCCTTATGTTATTCTCTTATTCTTCTCTTCACCATTATACAAATATTTTGTCTAATAGGGATCTTAAATGCCTTCAATGATCATACTATTTATGACTCCATAGCCCAATGGTCCATCACTGATGTACTATGATTTGTAGTGTCTTTTCCTTTCTTTAAAGTATTTTTGATCCACCTACTCAAACCTTTTTAATCCATTTACATTTTGATGGGTATTGGGCTTATCCTCTTGTAGCCTGAGGGTGATTCTACGTGATAATAGGTGTAATATGGATATTTGTGCTTTATGAATACAACAAAGTGAATTACTTCTTGGGGTATTGTCAAAATCTGAACTAATTGCTTGCTAACCACAAAAAATGACATTTGTAGATTTACAAATAAGCTGTGTATGTGCATGATCTCACTTATGTTTAGATCATGATGAAATAATATTTCAAAGATAATTTGATTATATGTAATATGAATACATTCCATGTAGAAATATGAAATATTTAAATGGTTTTTGAGGAATCAAATAATATATGGGCATATTTTTGTTGTTTGCATGTAAATGAAAGATTATATGAGAACATCTATTCCACTGTAGAAAGAGGAGATATATATTTTCTAGAAGAATGGTTTTTAAAATGGATATTTGTGAACTTTCATAGATATAAATAATTTATGTTGATTAATTGGGTTGATTGTCATTGATTTCTAGCATTGAAGAAAGTATGGTAGCGAATTCTAGCAGCACAAAGGTTTGGGTAATGGACCAAAGTTTGTTTGGAGGATAATTTTATGAGTTTTGATATATTTTTAGGTAAGATTATTCTCGATGGATAGTACATGTCATGCCATTTCCAGTGGTATGTAGAATGCCACATAACTCCTCACAGATAGAGAGTTACGGCCATGTGAAGTTGGAGAACTCTCATGAGTCATCTAGAAGCCCCAAAAGGTCAAAGTAGTCAAAGTGTTTGCAAAGAATAAATTATTTAAATAATAAAGTGAAGTGATGAGCGTACTATAAGTCAAAGAGGATGCAAAATAAATTGTTTAAATAATAAAGTTAATGAAGAAATTACTAATTATGGAAAGTGGTTAAGTTAAATGGACAAGTGGTTATAACTAGGTTAACCCTAAAATAAGGAAAGTGGGTTAAGATGGTTAAAATTTAACCCCTTGAGGATGCTACATGAAAGTATAAATAAGAGGAAAGGCTCTCTCATTAATCACACTTGAACACATTGAATATCTATTGTTGTGTAAGGCTTATTGCAAGTACTCATTGATACATTTGAAGTTGCGAAATTCTGAGGTAGCACAAAGGGTTGACGACGAAAGTTTTGGAATTACAATGAATACTAAAAAACCTAATTTCTTAGGTGTATGCGGGCTAACAATGTATTAGGGTGCGTAGATATGCAGGATGGAAGTGTATTAAGGTGTGTACATGAGGGTAAATCCATAAAAAATTGAGAAGATGAGGATGTTGAGGTTCTAGATTATGAGATGAAGCTCCCAGGAAGGTCTACAGTGATCAGATACATCAGATCTATCCACTGACTCAAAAGGTATGTCTTATTTCTATGAGTAGTTGGGTTTTGATGTATGCATGATAAATGGTTATGGAGACTTGAGGATTCTCCCTAGAAATTTTAGTGGTTGTATGGGATCTTCTGTATAAGTCAAATCTACAAGAAATACAGTGCTGGTATAATCAATATTTATCATCGATACTTCTTGCTCGCATTAAGGCACATCTTGTATTTCTTGGCATATCGCTAAGGGTTTTTGTGGTACATAGTTGAGAGATTGTATTTGTGAAGTGGTTGATGTATTGAGAGGCTCAATATCAGAAAGGAATTTATGTCTACATCATGTGAGGGTTATTATACTTGTTCATGATTACACACACTTATATAGCACATGACTAGAGAGAGATATATATGCTTTGGGTAAAGGTTATGTATGCAGATGCATGCACAGGTGATCTGGATTTTATGAGTAGAACAAAATGAATACATATTATTAACAGGTTCTTAACAAAAAATAACAGAGATACAGTAAAAATGGTTTTCTATTCAATAAGGAAATAAGTTGAAACTGTAAAATGTAGTGGAAACAAGCTTCCTGGAATGGTGGCGGCTTATCTCTGATAAGAGATGTGATGGTTGCGCTTATTCGAAAGAAGATGATTAAAATGAGGCTTTGAAGGCATTTTTAAAATAAACAGGAATGTCAAAAACCCTAGACACCCAAAAACCTAATTCTAGGAGATGAATCACCAAAAGTCATTTGGGCACCGTTTGGGTAAGTTAGTACATCAATTTCCCGAGGTTGTAACTTTTGCATATGATCTTCGTTTAAGCCTTATGATAGCTTGTTGGAAAGGTATCATTGAGGAGATTCATTTTGGGGGCTCAATCATTCTTTGGACTATCATTAAGAAGCTCGATCCCAAAAAACATTCATTTAGGCCTTCAAAATGGCCCTGGAAGTTAAAACCGCTAAAAATAGTAAATTGCCAAAATTGTCAAAAAACTATTTTGAGCCAGTTGGAAGAAGTGGTTGGCCACTGATATCCACCTGGATCAATCCTACCTCCTTAGGAATCAATGGTCTTCATTGTGCTGATTCCCCCCATCGGATGAGGAAATTTCTGCTGAATTTGGCCCCAAGTGAGCCACTTGCCTTGGTGCAGGAGCTGCCCTTCTTTGACGACTCAATAAAGTTGGATCCTTTGTTGTTGAGTTCCCTTGATTTGTGTGTCCATAATATGATCGTTGGATGCCTATTATATGCAGTCGAGGTTGAGCTCTATTGGTTTCAGATGCTCTGCTACATCTGAGGTGTCCAATAATGGTGGGAAATAAGGGCAAAGGAGATCCACGTTGAACATTGGGTGCAGGCCAAGGAAAGGAGGAATGTTGAGCTCAAAAGAATTATCCCCCATGGCCTTGGTGATGGTGTACAACCCATAACAGAGTGGGAAAATCTTTTGATGGGGTCCTATAAGATGTTCTTTCTATAAGTGCAACCAAACTTTATCGCCCACCTAAAACTTATGTGGCACCCGATGTTGATCTTGGCGCTTCTTGTACTTGTCATTGGAATTCTATAGGATATCCTGAACCTATTGGAGGATGTGATGGATCTTCTCAATGAACCATGTGTCTTTTTCAGCTTCAGTTGGAGCAGGATATTATTCGGTCGAGGTGACCGTAAGGGGAAGTGAAACTTCTATGGGATCCAATGGTTGGAATCCCAACCCCACCTGAAAGGGGTTGTGGTTGGTTGAGGTAGGGATCGATTGTAGCTATTTTGTACATAGGGAAGGATATCATCCCATGTGCAAGGGTTCTTTGAATTATACATGCAAAGGATATGCACAATCATTCGATTGACAACCTCGGTTTGGCCATCTGTATGGGGGTGGAAGGTTGTAGATTTGGTGAGCTTGGTGTCCAGTAGTGACCAGAGGCTCGACCATAATGTGTTGAGAAATCGACTATCCCAATATGAGACAATGGTTTTTGGGATTCCAAAATGTACCCAGACTCGTTCAAGAAAGAGCTTGGTAGTGGCCTCTGCTGTGATGTTCTTCTTGCAGGCAACCAGAATCGCCATCTTAGAAAAGTGATCAACAACCACAAAAACACAGTCATTTCCTTGCTTGGTGGACAGGAGGTCCAACATGTAGTCCATTGAGATGGATTCCCATGGCCTTTCAGGAGTAGAAAGAGGGGTGTACAGGACCTGTTTCTTAGTGGTCAGTTTGTCAATAGAGTAGACAGTGCAGGACCTGATATACTTCCCGACCTCCTGTCAAAGTTTTGACTAGTAGAAATGTTTATGTAGAATCACCACTATCTTTTCGATGCTAAAGTGTCCTGCCACTCAACTGTAGTGGGCTTCCCATGTCAACTTCGCTTGCTCACTTGATGGAACATAGATATGGCCCAGACGACACAACAACCCATCGTGAAGATGGAATTTATCAACAACTACATTTTCACCCAACATTTGGTAGGTGGTGGCGAAGTCTGGGTCTGTCTCATAGAGTTGGGGCCATCTAGAGGTCTCATGGCTACAGGATTCTAGCACCGTGGTGACTATCATGACTAGCGTTCTGCTGAGGCAATTAGCGCCGTGATTGGTGCTTCCTATTTTATACTTGATGTTGAGGTGGAATTGCTGCAAGTATGTGGACAACTTTTGATGGTGATAATTTTGCAATTTTCCATATGTCTGCATGAACTGCAGTGGCTTATGATCATGTGGATGATTGTATCCTTCCTAAGAATGTAATGTCTCCACTAGCAGTAGGCTTCCACAATGGATTACATTTCTTTGTCGTATGTAGGGTAATTACAGACAGAATATGATAGTGTATCATTATGATAGGCCATAGGGTGGTTGTGCTGAGTGAGAACAACGCCCACCGCATAGTCTGAAGCATCTGTCTCGATCTCAAAGGGATGTTGCAGATCTAGTAGTGAAATTACCGGGGCTGAGCACAAGTGCTACTTCAAATAGTCGAACACTTATTTTTGGGACCGATCCCACACAAATTTCTCCTTACCACCACCCTTGGTTATTTGGCTAAGGTCCCATGCAATATGGGAGAATCCCAACATGAACCTGTGGTAGAAATTGGCAAGGCCCAAGAAGCTCCAAATCTCAGTGAGTGTGGTTGGGGTTGGCCAGTCACGAATGTCTTGGATCTCGGCTGGATCCACATGTACACCATCCTGATCAATTATGTATCCCAGGTAATGGACCCTGTCCATGCCGAAGGAGCATTTTTCCAAGTTGACATATAGCTTGTGCTGCCATAAGGTGTGCATAACTTGTTGAATATGTTGCAAATGTTCGACCCAAGTCTTGTTGTAAATGAGAATGTCATCCAGATACACCACTACAAAAGTGTTAGTGAATGGTCACGGGATATCATCCATCATCCTCATGAAAGTGGCTGGAGCATTTGTCAAACCAAAGGGCATGACTAACCATTCAAAAAGGTGTTCCTTTGACTTGAAGGTGGTTTTCCATATATTCGTCTGTTCTATTGAGACCTGGTGGTAGCTAGACTTCATATCAATCTTACTGAAGTATTTGGTCCCCATGATTTGGTCAAGGAGGTCGTCGATTCAGGGAATCGAGTACTGGTTTCTGACTGTGATTTTATTCAGAATCCGGTAATCAATGCAGATTCACTAGGTTCCATCTTTTTTCTGTACTAGCACGATTGGGCTCCTACAAGGTGATGAGTTGGGATGAATGTGCCCCTTGTGGAGAAGTTCTTAGATCTGGCTCTTGATATCCTCATTCTCTAATAGGGAGCAACGATAGACTAGCCCATTGGGCAACGGTGCACCGAGGGTCAAATCGATGGGGTGCTTGACCTGACAGTGTAGAGGTACCCTGGTAGGTGAGGAGAATATATCTGAGTATCCTTCCATGGCCTTATCTACTTGCTTCTATTGTGTGGATAGGTCGGTCATAGAGACCCTAGATGTGGCTGTGATATTTCTCTTATTCTGAGAGAGAATCATGAAGAATAAAAACTTTCCCATCTGAGAGATGACCTTCCTGCATTTCTTCACAAAGATCAAGGAAATAGCACTAGGTGGGACTACCTCAGGTATTCTGTACAATTTATCGTTCAAAGTAATAATAACACTACGAGTCCTAGACTCATATACAACATGACGTTTCCATAAATAAGGTTGGCCCAAAATAACATCACAAAATTCGAGAGGAGAAACATCACACAATACCTCGTCTTTGAAGGGCTTGATGTCATACGACAGTTGACACTATTGGCTGACGCGAAGATTGCTTCCTTGGCAGAGCCATACAATGGTGTAGGGTTGTGTGTGTGGTGTTGTCAGCAAGGCCAGCCACTTGATGACCTGTATTGATATGAGGTTCTTTTGGATACCTCTATCCACGATGAAGTGGAACGGGGTGACTTTTACCCACATCTATGAATGGAAGAGGTGTTCTCCTTCTTCTAGCTCATCTGGTTCACCAGGCTGGAGCTTGGTGGTAGCAATGGTGGCACTGGGTTCAACATCAATGATTCGTCTTCCCCTTTCTAGTTCTATCTCATATTATGAACCTGCATCTGATTCATAGGATTTCACTTTGGCCACAAGCGACTACTTTGAGCGACAATCAATAGTTTTATGGCAAGGGATCTTATGGAAGTCGCACCACTTCTCGGTATCTTTCTTTGTCTTTCCGGTGTCATTATTTGCTTTTGTCTTGGATTGGTTGTCCTGATACTATCCATATTTGCTCTGTCCTTTGTTCTATGGGTTGGAGCCACTCTTTCCTGGATTTTTTTGTGAGGATTTCCCAGGCTCAAATTGCCGCGTCTTTTGTTTGAGCTTCTGCTTGATTTTGACGGCATATCGGTAGGCTTCACCTAAGGATGAGATGTCCAAAAATTCCATTTTGGTATAGATGTATCTATGTAGAGCGTCGCAATACTTGAGCACCATATGTCGCTCCGAATATTTGATACCCAACTTGGTGTGCAAGGTATGAAAGATATTCATGAAATCTGGCACTGCTTGGTCTCTTTCTTGCAACAGTGTGGTCCATTTGGTATACAAGTCGTCATAACTTCTGACGGGGTAGTATTGTTCCTTAATAGCATCCCTAAAGGAATCCCAAGTGGTCATGATTGTAAATAGTGAGGGTTCCTCTGTTTCCTTTTGCTCATAGAAAGTTTCTCACCAATATTTGATGTGGGGAACGGATTTGAGGAGTGCAAAAGTAATTTTTTCTCTATTCTAAAAGTTATGGACAGAAAAATACCCTTCTAGTAGATTCAACCACTTGTCTACAACATCTACATCTATATGACCTTCAAATATAGGAATATCGAAGTTTATTTGTACCTTGAAGGGCGTGGTGCCTCTACTCAAAGAAGATGCGTCGCTTGTTGGTAGTCGTCGAAGGATTTGCGTGAAACTATCCATCATCTCATTCCTTTATTACGTGAGGGCTTCCTCAATCAATAGTTTGAAAGGATCTCATGTCCTATCATATTTATTTTCTCCTTCCATGAGAGGTCTCTTGGTTGTGTGAGAGCTTTTGTCCTCAATAGAAACAAGCTCGAGACCCAACTCTTTGTACTCCGACCTCGTTGGGGACATGCATTAAGACGACAAGGAGGAGACTTCTCTGATACCACTAATACAGATTTTATGAGCAGAACGAAATGACTACATATTATTAACAGGTGCTTAACACAAAATAAAAGAGATACAGTAAAATTTGTTTTCTATTCAATAAGGAAATAAGCTGAAACTGTAAAATGCAGTGGAAACAAGCTTGCTGGAATGGTGGTGGCTTATCTCTGAGAAGAGATGTGACGGTTGCGCTCATTCGGAAGAAGATCATTACAATGAGGCTCTGAAGGTATTTTTACAATAAACAAGAATGCTAAAAATCCTAGACATTCAAAAACCTAATCCTAGGAGATGAAGCGCCAAAAGTCATGTGGGCCCCGTTTGGGTAAGTTAGTACATCAACTTCCCAAGGTCGTAAATTTTGCATACGATCTTCGTTTTAGGAATATGATAGCCTGTTGGAAAGGTATCATCGAGGATATTAATTTTGGGGGATAAATCATTCCTTTGTTTATATTTGATAAGCTCGATGCCAAAAAAACCTTCATTTAGGCCCTCAAAATGGCCCCAAAAGTTAAAACTGCTAAAAATAGTAAATTGCCAAAATTGTCAGAAAACTATTTTGAGCGAGTTGGAAGAAGTGGTTTTCCACTGATATCCACTTGGATCAACAGGGTAAATTTACAATCTAGATACAATGACAGGTTGCATATCTAAGTGAAATAAGTTGCAGAGGATCAAAAGTTTTGAGAAGAAAGAAAACCCTAGTTTTCAGAAGGTATACGTAGGCTGCATAATAGAAAGGATGTGTACATATGCAGGTTGTTGTATATATAGGGTGTGTACATATGCATGTTCCAAAACTACAGGTCTTGTATCCCTAGTTTCATAAGACATACACAGGCTGCATAATAGAGAGGACATGTACATACGCAGGTTGTTGTACATATAGGGCGCGTACATATGCATGTTGTAGAACTACAGGTTATGTATCTGTTGTATTTTTTTTATATATGTTTAGTTTAGGTACATATTGATTCTAGGGAAGTTGTACAGGTTGGTTGTAGGTCAATGGTACAAGTTGATAGAGTTTTAAAGTGGTATATTTCACAGTGATAGTGTGACAATGGTTCCATCATTCTACTTCTATGTCAAGGCGGTTGGACGAGGCAAGGACATGTGGTTGTATCCACCTTCTGATTGTAGACAGAGAACATAGGGGGTTGTAGCCTCCTTCTAGTTGTAGCCAGAGAATTGGGGAGTTGGAGCTTCCCTCGGGTTGTAGCCTGAGAAACTAGGGGGTTGGAGACTCCTTCCAGTTGCAGCTGAAAAACAAAAGAAGTTGGTGCTTCCAATGAATGTAATTCTTAAAAACATATAAGAAAAAACATTATGTGGTTTTCTCCCACTTTGGGTTTCCACATAAAAATGCTAGTGTACTGTGTATGTGTATGATTGCTCATTTGCTCATTGTTTATTTACTCTGCAACTATTGGATGATAATGCTACATTGATATAACATTTGAATTTTGTGGTTAAAAATTATTGAATTTATCTATTACTGATTCACCCCCCTCTCATTAATCCAACAAATTCTTGGAAGAATGGCTTATTATATAGATTTATGAGTCCTTTAATTTGAAAGGGAATTTGAGGGCATTTTATTATATGAGAACATCTATTCCACTGCAGAAGAGGAGATAATTATTTTATTATTGAGTAAATAATGTCAACTGGCATGTGAACTTCACCTAAAGGATCTGAGACTTTATCCATGAGGAGATAAGTATTTTATTCGAAGAATGGCTTAATATGGATATTTTTGAACTTTTTGCATACACAACTATATTTATTTGCAGGGTATTATCTAACTCTGAACACTAAAATTGGTTACCAAGAACACAATTTTTCTCTTTAGAAATTTTCTAGATAAGATTTTGGATAAGATTTTACATTGTTTAGATCATGTATAACTAATATGGAGAGTAACTATTTGGGAAGTTTTGAAACTTCGTGATGTAAGTTTGGTTTAAAAGAGTATAATAAAAAGAGAGTGATAATCTTAAATCTGTGGAAATCCGGTTGGGTATGTTATTATTTTTTATTTATTATTTAATATTTAGTTAAATATCTTTTAAATATTTGCTAATAAAGTATATATGCTAATATCTGTTATTGGTTTTTATTTTTATTTATTTTTATTGTTACAGATGTTTACATTATATTCGGTGGAAAATTTGTTTACATTATATTTCGTGGAAATGAGTATGTTGGAAGATGGAACTTAACTCTTTTGGTATGTATGTCAATTTTTCTTTAATCACGACTTGTTTTATTTATCTAAAATGGTATGTGTAAATTTTATTTTAAAATTGTAGATATATTTTATTTTAAATTTTTAAATTTTAAATTCAACAAATGTTTTCTTTTGCAAGTATGAAGTGATCTATCTTAAAGCAATGGCTTAGAGTCCAGAATTTTGGAGTTAAATGTTGTAATCAAGCTTCTTAGTTTTTGTTACTAGCCTAAAATGGTTGTGGAACCTATGTATTT
>JZKD02S0255943.1:175421-195653 GCA_000966675.3 Picea glauca | reverse complement strand
CATAGATGATTTTTCTCCAGAGTATCTAACAGAACTGCAGGAAGACACCATCCTGGACAGGAGGATGCGAACTTCGAAGCGAGGAAATGTGGAGTATTTGTGAGTTGGTCTTAAAAGGACGAATCCAAGAAAGGCCAAGTGGATTGAGGTTGGAAGGGTGAGGGAACTATACCCTCATCTTCACATATACTGAGATAGTCTTTTGGTGGTCCAAAAGCTTCCCAATGGGGAGGTGTGATAAGGGGATCAAATTTTGCTCAAATTTAAAAGTGCTCAGAATGCGACGAAAACAGTTCCATTGTGTCTGTCTCGTCTTCCTGATTCCGGTGGTATATTTACTTTGTCAAATGGACTCCATATGGAGAAGATATCATGATCTTTTCGTCAAGTCAAACAGGCAAAAAAAATTGATGCTGACTGTACTAGTCCGTATGGTCTGACGTGGCAGGACCGTACGACCGTATAGGGGTGACATGGCAGATGTCGGTTGGTTGATAGATGGTGAGTCAGGAGATGACATGTGTTTGTTTATGGGAAAATGGTATGAGGACATGTGGCCCATTCGATGGGCGCCACGTGTCGCTCATTATTTGGTTATTGGTTTCATATATAAAATGTAATGGGAGTCTGTGGGGTTCGACCCCTGAACCTCCCCCCACAATGAAAATCTCTAACAAACCTCTACTAACCAATGTGTCGCCGCATGGTTCTTGTTAAATATGTGGTGGCAAATTATTTATGTTTGTTTAAAGTTCCAAACGGAGGGGGGTTTGGGCTGGGGCCTAGCCCCGACCCATGGATTCATTATGTAACATATGACCATTGCATTGACCCATGCGCGATTTGTATTATATACCATATATCCATATTGTAACCCATATCATTGTATATAATGCGGGGGAGGGTTATTTCATATGGCCCGTGGTTTTTCATATGACCGAAGCGTGGGAAAGAAGTTGCACGGTTATAACGGGTTAACCACCTTTTAATTCGTGCGAGGTCACATGTGCCATATGCCCAGGTGCCGAGGCGGTTAGGGGCTGGTGCACCCTTAACCATTCTACAGTTTGCACCGTTGGCGCGGTTGCGCCCGGTGCTAGGTTTTCATGCTTTAAAATGCGTGTGAGCCAGTTTCATTCAAGAAGGGTACGTTTTGTAGATGCAGAGACAACAAGCTTGAAGAGGGGACTTCCAGGAGGCCTAACTTATTCATTTTTCGACCGATTGAGGTGTCGAAAGAGCCCAGACAGGGGTTTTGGGACGCTTTGAATCCATTGGAGCAGTCGGTTTGTTAGTTTGATCATTGTAAGACATGTTTTTGAGCACGTTTTGAGCAATTAATAATAATGATCCATTGGAAGCTGGACCAGGAGATGTAGCCCATAAGAGGGGTGAAATCCTTTATCAATTGTTGTGCTTATGTGTTTATGTTCATTGATTATGCTGTTGTCTATGTATAATTTTCATAAGTAATCCTTAAATTTATGTGTTGCAAACTAATCCTTTTGCTTTTAAAACACATAACATTCACTTGCAATAAGTTTTTAAGTTTTTCAAGTCTTCTTCATTTTTAGATCACTATGGATTATGTGTCATCTATGCAAACTGAACAAAAACAAGATTCGTTTCTTCTATCAAATGAAAACACATTTTGATAGTGTTTTTTTTAATTGAATGCACTTTTTTTGTCCCATGTATTGCATTGCCTTCATATGGGATTGATCTATTTATGTATTGGATTCCAACATACCAAAAAAACCTGCACAAGATAAGAACTTGTTAACTTGAAATCTACCAAGAAAATGATTGAATATGATATAAATTTGAACACTTGAATAAAAATATATTTTGTACATGTGTAACATGTATATATGTACACACCTGCGCAAATCTCTTGACGGATTATTTTCATGGATTAGCATTAGTTTGCACCATTCAACAACTTGATCAACAGATTCAAATTGATTGGCATGAGGGTTCATCTAATACCTCTGAAGTGCTCATTTTATACATGCCCCTGCACCGTCATGCTCTCCAATTCCATCACCACTCTCAAACAAATTCCAACAATGTGTAATATTTGATTTCTTATAAATGTGACACAACCAATAGAATGATCGTGAATATTTGAACTGACCCGCACATCCATCTGACCATATCCAATGTCGATCGAATATGATCCCATGTTCTTTTAATGAATCATAAAATTTATCAAAACATGTGTATAAATAATGTGTATCATGTTCTCGATCACCACTTATATAAAAGTGATATTCTTTAATAACATGTCGATTGTCATTGATGTTTTCTATTTTATCAATACTTCATTGAGAATGTCTATATAGAACATAAACAAATATAGTGATTTGTTTAGAATGACAATATTCACTCTGTATTTCTTTTTGTGTAGTGAATGTGTAATTCTATGCAAAATCAACTACAGACAAAATTGGCCCGAGTGGAAACACTTCACAATATTGTTTGAATTGTAGGTCTTTCCATTGATCTCTATGTGAATGCTTGTTGTATTTATAAATTTCTTCCTCAAAATTATTCAAACAATCTATCACACAGATTTTATCTACTTTCAAATCAATCCTTTTGGAAATAACATTTGAAGAATGTGGAGTCGTGTTGTTGATATGTTGATATATCTTCCAATTCAATGTTATATTAGAAAATGATTGATCATTCATATGAATAGGATACTTTGAGCGAAACAAACTTATATTTCCACAATGATCACATTTCTTTCCACCAACACACCTTTTTTTGGTAAAATAATTCATCACCTTCTCTTTCACATAGAATTTTAGATATAAAAGCACAGAATATGGAAGGAGGAGGTGAACTTGACCATAAAGTTTTACAAAAACCAAGAAAAGTGTCGTAATATAACTCAAATTCCACATGATATTGACAACAACAAGTGTCACAAACAATGATGGGTCTAACAAACCATGATCTTTTTTCCACAAATGTATTGATGTAAATTTTAACTTCTTGTGTTATTTTTTGAACTGATTGAACAATTTTATTTGTCATTGGAAATATATACTTTGGATGTTCTTCATATTTTTTTTGTTTTATTCTTCGTCACAACACATCCCTTTCATGTGGTGAAACATGAGATTTTTTCAGCCAACAATTAGGATTCGATTCTTTGACATTTTCTGCAAGTCTATCTTTGTAGGGTTGTCTATAAATAATTGTCCAACAAGCAAGTTCATCATTTGCATCTATTTGCAATCGAATTTTTTTATGCTTGTACAATGTTTTTATTGACATTCCCATCGCTTTTTTCATGTGTCATGTCAAGCGATGTTTTATATTTCTAGATGAAATAATTGTTGTTTGTAGCACTCTACATGCAACACTGGCATATTTTTTTCGAGATTTTCCAAAAGTTTTTAATACACTAGTTATATTGTCAAAGACATTTTGTTTCAACTTCGTATCTTTTGTTGACTTTTGAATACCCAATAATAATGTCACTTTCTTGAATTTATTAGACAGAGTAAAATTTGATCTTGTATTTTCACTGATTCATCTTTGAAAAAAGTATTATACATATTCATAACATGATATCTTATATAATGGTTAACTTATTTATTCCCAAATTTGTCAGTATCAACATTTTCTAATATTTCATCATCAATGTTGATAGATTATACTGCATATTTCAATTTAAAGTTTATATTAAAAAACAAAACCCAAACATAAATTCACTAAATTATATATAAATGTGTTCATCTTATATTATCTAGAGATTTATGTACATACCAATAGATGATTCAACTTATGCTTCAATTTTAGTTTCAACAACTTCATCGACGTTATGAGGAAAATATATTTATGTTTTCTGAAAAAATCAAATCCTAATTACAATCAATTAAATATTTTAAACAATAATTTAAATAAATGATTCTATACTTTTAATATACACAATATGTGTACATGCATATACATGGTTGGACAACTTCTTGTTGAAAATATCTATTTACATCATCATCGTTTATTTCTTCAATATTTTCATGTTCTTGTTTCTTTCTTCAATAATGCTCTTTCCTTTGTTCATTATGATGAGTTTCATCTCAAGTGCGATCAAATTTTCTCTTGTGCAAGCTTTTTTTTCCCTTGAATTTAGTTATCTGTAAAAGTTAAATAAAAAAAATCAACATTTCAAAATATCCTTAAAAAAACTTCATTCTCACAAAAAATTATTAAAAGATAATTTATCAAGAAATTTATGTTCAGCAACGCCTTCACCTTGAAAAAATGTTCAACAAAGATTTCAATATGTAATTTTTTTATCATTCAAAACATCAACCACCTTGTTCAAAACAATGAAAAAATGAAAAAAATTGATTCAAAGTTTTGCTTAGGGGCTCCACATATGCAAAACCATGAAATGAGAGTGTGAATTGTGTTAAATTGGTTCGACCAAAAGAATATTTATAAGATTTGGCACCAATTGAAATGAAACGACGTGTCCCTTAATTTTTTTTCCTGTCGACCGAATTCTCTCACCCATCTTTCGGCTGAAAACCTAATGTTCAACCGAAAAACTAGGAATTCGTTTATTTTTTACAGATTTATTAGTAAAATATCTTTCAGCCGAAAAAAAATACTTTTCGGCCAAAATATTCTTTTGGCTTAAAACCGGTGAATAGGACTGTTTGCAAGAACTTGATAATTCCCTCTATCTTCCTTGCACTTTTGAGGTTGTAGACTCCTACAAATACTTAGAATTTAGATTCAAAATTGATATCAATATTTGCAAAATTGAATCTACTTTCTATGGATATAATTTGTTTTCATTTTCATTATTTAGATCTAATGTTATTTAATTTTATAAAAAAATCACTACATAATATTTTCAGGTGACATTATGATTAAGTGAAATGAAATATCCATATCTCTAAAAAAACACAATGGAAAATTTATAAAAATGTATATTCACAATCCTTCAACTGTTATCTTCAAAAGGGTATTTTTATATTCTAATTTTAAGTACAAATTAAGATAGATACAAGGTGGGAGAAAACATGTGTTTAAAATATACAACTATTTCAACTTGGTCAAATTCAAAAATTTCTAGAAATTATAACATTCATCTATTAGATTCAAAATTATAGTCATAAGAAAATAGAATCTCTATAGATACATTGCAGTATATTTAGTTTGTCAAAAACAAAAGTTTAATAATAGACACATTGTTGGGAGAAAACATAACCCATTATCATTCCTTTCATTTTTAAGGAACATATTGTAAAACAATTGCAAAATTGACATATAAAATATCAATAAAAATAATTTGAAAAATAGTCAATAGAAACCTAACCAAATCCTTCACAAGTTTTTTTTTACTATAAAGTGAAATTCTAAATAAAAAAAATATTTCTGTATACCAGAAGTTGAAGAACTTGTGAAAATATGGTTTTTCTTCTCATAAAACAAGCAAAATAGACACCCATCTTTATGATTTTACCCACCATACAAACAACTTCACAACCACTTCACAACCAAAACCCTCGACCATGTACCAATAAATACAAACTATGTCTCAACACTTGAACCAGCAAGATGAACCAATGAATAATACCAACATACTAGTGTTGTATTTCTATAGATCCAGCTCATACCATAAGTGTCATACAACCAACACCCTCTCTAGGGAAAAACCTCAAAATCTCATAACCCTATCTCATGGAGACAAAAGTATCCAACTACACATAAGAATATGACATACCTTTTGTGTCTATAAATAGATCTGTTGTACCTAATCACTCTAGACCTTCTTGGAAGCTTGCTTTCAGACTCCGAGAACCTAACATCCTCAACAACTCAATAATTCATGCATTTTTCCACATGTATGTTCCTTCTTATACTTCCATCCCAGATACTTACGCGCCCTTCTCAACTGTATTCTACGTACACCTCAAAAACTAGGGTTTTTTCAGTATTTCTGCAATTATGAAACTTTCGCCATCAACCCTTCGTGTTATCTCATACTTATGTAACTTCAGATGTATCAATGAGTACCTGCAATAAACCTTATACAATAATAAATATCCAATGTGCTAAAATAGGTGCCAATAGGAGAGCCTTTCTCTCTTATTTATACTTCCATGTAGCTTCCTGAAGGGCTTAATTTCTAACCAACTTGACCCAAATTCAATCTTTTTAGGGCTAACCCACTTCTAACCACTTGTCCACTTATAACCATTTTATCCATAAATATTAAACTCTCCACTTCTAGTTGCAGCTAATTTATTTCTAATTGTTTTCTTATTGCAACAAATTAACCCATGATTAACTCCTAGTTTCACCCATTATGACTAGTCAACTTCTTCTAGGAGTTTCTAGAACAATTTGACTTCTTTGACCATGTAGGGTATTCTAGATAACTCAAGAGGGTTCTCCAACTTCACAAGGCCTTAACTCTCTAACCACGAGGAGTTATCTGATGTTCCACATATCACCGAAAATGGCATGACATGTACCATCCATATAAAATAGTATTACTTGAAAATATATTAATATTCATACCATTATACATCAAACAATATTAAGTCCCTTAACCATACTATTGAATCTAGCAGACTTGCTTCAAGGGATTACATAAATTAAAACCAACCCAATTAATCAATATACATTATAATCAACAATCTCCCTTTTATTTGAGAAAATCTCGAAGGACATTTTCTAGTGAGTTACCTAGTTTTCCAGAAAATTCTCTATCCAAATGCACCATATAGTTGGTTTTCACAAGAAGAAAATTTTTATTTTTTCTTTAATTTTTTTAATTTTTTTTTTATGTATTATTTTTTAATTTTTATATATTTTTCTTCTTATTTAAAGAAAGAAGAAGAAATAAACCAATTCCAAGTTACAAAAGGTTTGGGATCCTCCCTACTTAGTACCTCCATCTCATATTGTTGCTAAACACATTGGATGAACTATTCTCAACTGATAGGTTGTTTGTACAATCTTAGTTGATGCCTATTGACCAAGAAAGAAATCTCTTCCCCATCAATGCTCTTGATATTCACAGAACCATTTTCAAAAAAATTCAAAATTTCATATGGACCTAACCATTGTGTGGTGAAATTTCCTTTAAAGTTTTTAAACTTTGAATAAAAAAAAGAGAGCTCAATCACCTGATTTGAAATGCCTCTTCAAAATGAACTTGTCATGCCATTTTCTTCTCGGATGTTGGACAAGCATGGTATGTTGGATGGAATATTAAAACTTCTCATCCAATTCATTTAGTTGAAGTATCCTTTATTGTTGTGCCTCTGTAATATCCATACCTAGCTTAGTTGTCATTCTGTATGTCTTCACTTGAAATTCTATCAGAAGGAAAACCTATTTTCCATACACTAATTCATAGAGTGTGAATCCAATGGTGTTCCTACATGTAGTCTTGTAGGCCCACAATTCCTCAGGAAGCCGATATTCTCAGTCCTCATGATGTATTTGTAGTTTCTTTGTCAATATGACTTCAAGGACCTTATTTGTGGAATCCACTTGCCCATTGGCCTATGGATTATAAGGGGAGGATTTTCAATGTTTTATTTGATATTCCTCAGTGATGGAATGTACTAGATTTGATGTAAAATGCACTCCTTGATCCATTACAATTTCTTTTGGCACACAAAAATGGGTAAAAATATATTCAAATAGAAAATCAAGGTTTTTTTATTTAGTAGCACAGAAAAGAGCTTTGGCTTCTACCAACTAGGTAACATAATGAGTACAAACTAATATATACAATTTATTTTTCGATGTAGGAACTATTGGAATACTAAGAGGGGGGTTGAATCTCTATGCACACTTTTTACCACTTTTAATCACAATATATAAAATTCAACTTTATCATCAATATATAATTTATGATTGAATCCAATATATAATGAGAATATAACCGCATGCACAATACACTAGCATTTACATGGAAACCCAAATGGGAGAAAACCATAGAATAATTTCTTATATATATCAATAATACATTCATAGGAAGACCAAATTCCAAATTATCTAGCACCAAAGGGAAGGAGGAAACAACCCCCTAATTTATAGTAACCAACCTGAAGGACGCACCAACTCCCTAATTTCTATGGCACCAACTAGAAGGAGGTTACAACCCCATAATTTATAGGCACCAACCTGAAGGAAGCTCCAACTCCCTAAGTTCTTGGGCACCAACCGGAAGGAGGCTACAACACCCTTTCCTTGCCCCATCATGTCTCCCTGAAATATAAGTGCACTCATTGTCACTACCATTGATATTGTCACTGCCAATGTCACCAATACATCAACCGTCCTATCACTGTGATTGTCACATAAACCAACCTATCATTGTCACTTTCACATCAACCTATGAATACCATTGTCACATAAATAACCCTGTCACTATAACTGTCACTATCATCGTCACTGATATACCATCATCAACCAACTATAACCAGATATATTCACATGGATACAAAAACCATCCCCAAACCATGTGCATCAACCATGTACATAAACCATCAACCAGAACTTGTACCATTCCATGTACATCAAACCTATACCATATCATGGAATAACCATGTATTGAAACATGTACCATACCATGTGTCAACTATGTACCATAACAAGTACATCAACCATGTATCATATCAGATACATAAACCATGTATCAAACATGTACCATCTCATGCAACAACCATATTCCATATCACTCATGATATGTCCCAATCATGTCATACACCATGTACCATAAGATATCATCAATGAAGTGCCTAGAGCATGTGATAACATCACCATGACATATACCAAACCTCAACAAGATACCAAAGACATGACCATCACATCATCAACATGTAACCAAGATGTACCTCAAACCATGTATCATACCATCACGAAGGTGTACCATGCACAATCACTACCATGACATGCTTCAAGCATGTAACACAACAACATAAGCATAATCCTAAAAGATACCACATAATAATACCTTTGATCTTGTATCTGAACTGATACACAATGTTATAGACTTGTATTTCTTCCTCAACTTTAGCAACAAGATAATAGCATCTTCATCAAACTTTACCTCAGTCTCACAAGACAAGTTTTGGATTAGTCACAAACCCTAACTTTCAACTAGCCTAACTTTGTACCTGTAATGAACAAGGTTATGAAATTTTAAGAAAAGTACTCTAAGATCTTTCCTCCATCTCCTCAAAATTTCAATGTCTGAAACTTCTTAGAACATAATTTATAGAGAAAATGGAAAACCTTCCTGAATTTTGGCCTATTATGGAGAGAAAACTTGTACAACATGCCTTGTTCTCAATATTTTATATCTAATTCTTAAACTAACACACACGATACTAAATATCATTATATGTCCATTGCAATTTGTCTAATATAATTTAGATTCACTATGAAGAAGTTATGTTTGTTTTACCCAGAACACATGTTTGAGACTAGTTTTAGGACTAGCCAAGACCCTATCTTCCACATAGTATATCTCCAAAAATACAACGACCCAGAAGATGAAATGTTTACCATAGGTACCTTGATATGTCTTATCAAAAGCCTCCGATTTTTGTTATCCGATTCTTTCTAGAAAACAAATTATAGAAAAAATGGTAAGATGACCTTTAAATAACATACCTTAGAACACATCATCACAATACTTCATCCTCCATTGGAATTTCGCCCTTATTCACTTTATCTTCCCTCTGAAATTTGCCTTAGATTTCTTTGTTTACATCAGTTAATAATCACTTACTCACATAGAAGATAATCAATATAATGTGTGTGTGAATGTACCTATGAATGACTTCTTGAGGTGTATATATAAGTTTTCTAAGTAACCTATTTCCTTAACTTTAGGGCTTCTTGAAATTTCTTGTTACAACCAATTTACCCTTTCATTAATGAATTGCAACCAATTGGGGGATTCTTAACCCATCTTTGGGGATTCCAACTTCATGACCTCATAACCCCTCAACCATAAGGAACCACATAGAGTACCACCTATCGTTGGAAACAACATGACAAGGACGATCCATTTGAGTTTTTTAACTGCATTTACCTTGTCCTTCATGTCCTTATTCCTACAAAACATTGTGACTTCATGACCACACATATGGGTTTCTTGTAGACTTATTCAAAGCATATTTCTATGAGGGCCATGCTTAGAGCTACGCCATAATGGGACCACATTGGAGACTTCTCCAAATACACCCATCACATCTATTGACATCAATTACAACCATTGCTTGTTGACATAAATGAAAACCAAATATCCAACAACATCGGTGAAAACCAACTTTCCAACAATCTCCCCCTTTGTCATTGATGGAAACACTCATACTGCAACACTCTACTTGTGACCAATGTCCTGATCTTTCTCTCCTCATGTTTCTCTCCCCCTTTGAAATCAATGACAAAGTGTATCACCCTTTGGGGGTTTTCCCCTGTCTTCATGCTTCTAATATTTATTTTGTCGTCTTTCTCTTTATCCTCCTTTTACATCAGGGGTGAAAGGGTAACTACCCCTGTCAATATACCCGATATGAATAATATTTATTTGAAATCATGCACTCTCCCTATTTTCATTCTTCTGATCTTTCTTTTCTAACAATTTCTCTCCCTTGAGTTCTCTGTAAGATGTCGCGTAGATCAATGTGGGACTTCCTATATATGTTTTATTTCCTCTCTTCTGGTGTTCTTTTTCCATTGGTGATTCCTTTTGTAATTCACTGATATATATAAAAAGAATTCAAAGTTACTTGAATTCAAGTCTTAATGGATCTTCAAGTTCACATCAATGACCATACCATATTCAAACTGTATAGATTATGATGTGCCTTTTACTACTTTCCTTCCTGATTCCACTTGTCTATTAATTCCATTGATTCCACTATTCCAATTGTTACTATTCTTTCATCCACTATCATGTATTTGTTTAGACCTGTCAAAGCTCTCATGAATCCATATTTGTCCATATGTTGTAAAATGCTCATGACTTTGCTACTCAACTGCATTCAATGCTGACCCATATGTTGATTACAACATATTCCATATTCTCAAGATGTCTTCTCAATTTTACAAATCAAACTCTACATGCCTGCAATGATATGCATTGAATATGTCCCTTTCTAAATGCATGCCTGGAATCCTTTATACAATGAATCTCCGCCACTTTGAAAATACCTGTTCAAAAACTGCAAATACTTGAGACTACTTGAAAAATAGTTCTCTGATATGTAGATCTTCTACTTACACTCCCCCTTTTAAATATTCATATTTACTAGGAGTCTCCAAGTCGGATGGATAAGAAAAATACTCATTCTAATGAAGAGTAATCTTCCTCTTCATCTATAGATTCATCATCAACCTCTTTGTCAATTATGACCTCTTCCTCCTTTCCTATGGATTCATCATGCTCTCACACCATTGCAAATCATGTGAGTACGATCCCTGAGACTTGGTCTTTATTCACTTGTTCTTTCTTTTTTCTTCTCCAAACCTTTATGTATCTGACATATTCCTTTTTCCCTTTAGATTTGTCCTGATTTCATACTATTTCCAATCCTCAGAGTGTGACTTATGGGTGTCCTTCATTCATATGTTCTCCCTTTACCTTTTCTTGTTTTCTTTTCCAAACCTTCTTATATCTGATATCAGTGTTCCCTTTCATATAATTATCCATCATGCTTCTACAATCATGAGTTATATGTCCATAGTTATGGAATTTGTAACATTCAATATTATATGGAGTCACATATGCATTTATTTCTTGACCATTTCTTCCATAAGCTATACAATATGCAGATTTATGTCCAACCTTTGTACAAATAAAACAATGACCATAAACGAAACTTTCATACCTAGGAGTGAATGGTCTTCTTTGTGATGTATTCCTTTTGAATTCATGCCTTGGTTGATCATGATCTTCTCTTATATTGTTTCCTTTACAATGATTGAAGCTTCTTTGACAACTGAAAGTGGAGGTTCTTATTTGATATCCATCTCTTGTGTAATCTTCTTCTTTAGTTTTCTTCATTTCTGGAATGTTCTTCTTTGAGGGATCACATTCTTCCTTCTTAGTAGGTCCTTTGATGAATTATGCATAACTCTTAGTCTTATAATCATTCTTTCTTTCTAGAAACATGTAACATTTCTATTCATATTTATTTATTGATGATGTGTTCCTTCCATTTTCTTCAACATTCTTATTAAGCTTGACTATTTAAAGTCATAATGTAACAACTTCTTATTCAATATTCTCACATTCTTCTTCTCTCTTCATCTCTGGATCTTCACGACTTATTCATTTCTCTTTTCTTCTTCAAGTTGGGTCTTTAAGGAGATAGTTTCTTCTTCAAGTCTTATTTCTCGTTGACTGAATTATGCTTCAATTTTATTTAAGTCCTCAAATATTTCCTTCAAATGGCTAGTCAAAATATTTTCTCTTTTCTATGCTTCCTTTCTTTGTGCTACTATTTTTTCTTCCAATTGACTTTTGCATGCTTCATCAATCCTTTTGAATTCTTCTACTTGGAATTTTAGATTTGTAGTCATCTGCTAGAATTCTTCAGAGATAGGATTTTTAGAATCCCTTTTTATCTTGATCAATTCCTCCTTGAGTGACTTGCTTTTGTCTCTTTCTTTGACCAACTTGTCTAATGCACCGGTTAGGTGTTTCTTATAATCTTGTTCCTCTGAATCTGTATGATCTAATGAGATTATTTCTTCCCATAATAACTCGACATCTTATTCATCTTATTTATCATGATCAACATGCTCTTAGAATTTGAGGATAATTTTTTTATCTTATCCCAAAGTTCTTTGGTTCATGAAAATTGTCCCACTTTAACTTTTACCAGATATGGTAAGACTTCCAAGAAGAAATCCATTGTTATTTTTATTTTTCTCTTTAACTCTTTCTTGGTTGTAGTCTTCAATTTCTTTGAACCGATGTACGCTATAAAAACTGAGTACCAAACTATATGCCTATAAAAATGTTTTCATTCTTTTTCTCCACATGCCATACTCCATACCATTCTGACCATCAAACTGTGATATTCCATTTGTATACAAAGTGTTTCTCTCCATGATCTACTTTCGAGTGGTTAGAGTTTTTTTTGAAGGGCCTGCTCTGATTCTAGTTGTTGTAATATTGAGATGGGGGAGGTGAATCAAAATGAGAACTTTTTACAACTTTCAATCAAAATATCTAAACTTCAACTTTATTAACAATATATCATTTATGATTGCATTCAATATATCATGAGCATATGACCATAAACAATATCATCACATCAAATAAACACATGCTTAGTAAACCATAATTTACGTGGAAACTTAAATGTGATAAAACCACATAATGATTTCTTATATATATCAAGAATACATGCATATGAAGCACCACATTCCAAATTCTCTAGTACCAACTAGAACGAGGAACCAATATCATGATTGATAGGCACCAACTCCTTGAGTTCTTTGGCACCAACCGAAAGAAGTCTATAACCCCTGCTTTACAGGCACCAACCCGAAATAAGCTACAAATCCTTGAGTTCTATGGAACAAACTAGAAGGAGGCTACAACCCCCTTTCCTTTCCACATCCTACCACCCTGAAATATAAGTGTAGAATCATTGTCACTACCATTGATATTGTCACTACCAATGTAACCAATACATCAACCAACCTATCATTGTCACTATCACATCAACCAACCTATGACTATCATTGTCACATCAACCTGTGACTACTACTATCACATCAACCAACCTGTCAATTTCATTGTCACATCAACCAACTAACCAGATCCACTCACTTGGGTGCCAAAACCATCACCAAAACATGTACATCAACCATCAACCAGAACTTGCACCATACCATGTACATCAAACTTGTACCATATCATGCATCAACCATGTATTGAAACCTGTACCATACCATTTTCACTATAACATTTTTCTTAGAATGAATCTGATAGGGAAAATTGGATGTTTTTATAAGACATATCAAGGTAACTATGGTAAAAATTTTAGTTTTAGGATTGTTTTATTTTTGGCGATACACTCGGCCGATGATAGGGTTTTTGGCTAGTCCTAAAACTAATCTCAAACATGTGTTATGAGTAAAACAACCATACCTTATTCATAGATTATCTGAATTATGTCAAACTAATTGAAGTGGAAGCATAATTTCTGTAGTATCTTGTGTGAACGTTTTAGAATCATATGCACAAGTTCTCTCTTCAGAATGGGCTAAAATTCAGAAAGATTTTCCATTTTCGCTATAACTTTGGTTTTGAGAAGTTTGAGACCCTGCAATTTTGAGGAGTCGGAAGAAAGGTATTAGCGTATATGTGGTTAAAATTGCATACCTTTATTCATTACAGGTACAAAGTTATTCTTACCATTTTCACTATAACATTTTTTTTAGAATGAATCTGATAGGGAAAATTGGATGTTTTTGATAAGACATATCAAGGTAACTATGGTAAAAATTTTAGTTGAAATGTGGAATGGAAGAGACCAATCCCCCCGCCCCCCCTCAAAATTATGCTTGTGTAAGTTTTCTTTTAGTACTTCGAAACCATGTTGACAATGGTCATCCCGAAAAAAGGCAGTGTCCTTGGTGAGTAATTTAAATAAAGGGGTGGCTATTTTTGTAAAATTTTCTATGAATCTCCAATAATAACAAGCAGTAATGCAAGGCCTTGTAATTTCAAGGATATACACTGCACTACAACAATGTTCTCTACAACTCTACAAAGTTTTATAAGGAAAATCCATCGTTAAGGTACTCAACACCTACACTAAGGAAAACATATGCATTATAGTTTTTTTGAAAAATATTTTTCTTAACAAATAACATACCATTGTTAGAAAATATCAAATTTCACACAGTTATACACAGATTCTATAAATAAAAATTATATATTCAAAAGTTAATTCAATTTTCTACATTTTATCTTTTTACACCATATTCAAATTAGTTGTAAAAGTACCTTGAATGATCCCTCCAAGTTAACATGTTGTTGACTTTCGATGTTTGTATTACCACTAATGAGTCATGAGAGACCATCATCAACTTGTATCCTCTATACATTACTAATATTAAAACAAAAAAACAAATTTATTTTCTTTAATTGAAACCAAAAAATTATAATATATAATAAAACACCTTTATGTCAATTTTTTTGTATGTGTTACTCTTTTTTTCGATAACATTAATGTGAAAAAGTCATTATTCATGTTCTGAATGCTCATCTTTATTTTTCAAAATCTAAAATAGATATGAGAAGTCACTTTAAATGATGTTGAAAATATCCAATATCTCATACACATTTATAGTGGTTACTATCATATGCTCTTGCATTGTTATTTTTTTTTAAATTCTAATTCAAATGATCATTAGGGTGTGACATTTTGAAAGGTTTCGGTGTTTAGGAAGATCCATTGATTTTGAGTGTATCTCATATTCTATACACCTTTTTGCTCGTTATTCTTTTGTATTTTTATTTTATCACAATTTCGATTGATCAATAGGCTTTCATATTTTGAGAGGTTGAGAATTTGGGAAGACACACCTTTCAAAGGAAGAGGAAATCTCAAACCTATTGGACATTAGGGTCTCTTTATGTTATCTTTTCACAATTGTGATTGATCAATAAGCTCTCACATTTTGAGAGGTTGAGAATTTAAGAAGACACGCCCTTCAAAGGAAGAGGAAATTTCAAACCTATTGGACATTAGAGTCTCTTTATGTTATCTTTTCCCATTTCCTATTGATAAATAGGCTCTCACATTTTGAGAGGTTGAGAATTTAGGAAGACACGCCCTTCAAAGGAAGAGGAAATCTCAAACCTATTACACATTAGGGTCTCTTTATATTATCTTTTCACAATTCCAATTGATCAATAGGCTTTCACATTTTGAGAGATTAAGAACTTAAAAAGACGCACCCTTCAAAAGAAGAGGAATTCTCAAACCTGTTAGACATTACATGGTTTCTTATGACACAATGATCCAAATGGACATGCAAGTGATGGAATGGATAAAACCTTATCAACCCACCTGTTACCTACTCTTCGTTTCTCTCTTGCTTACAAACTTACACCAACTAAAAAAACCTAGGGATGGGATATGTTATAACCTCAAGTTCAACATCACAACACAAAAAAAAAATTAAAAACATTTGATCTTGATCCAAATGAATATGCAAATGATGGAATGGATAGAACCTTATCAACATCACAACACAAAAAAAATAATTAAAAGCATTTGATATTGAAATGAGGCATGACTTTATTCAAAAAAGCTCTTGCTTGCTTGAAAATTTTCAATTCCATATATTAAACATTATTTTTTTTCATTTAGAATCATTATTATTTTCTAAACTTTTATTGTTATTTATATCATATTTATATTATAAATATAATGTTAATTTTTTATTTTTTAAATATTAATTAATTATTTATTTTAAAAATTGAAAGTACACCAATTTTGTACTCTACCAACAAAACTTAACATCAATTTCAACATCAACATACATTCATAAATTATTAATTAATCTTTTATTCATCTCACGGAATTTAAAAAATTGTGAAATATTTAAACCTAATAAATTGTGTGCCAGAGATGCTGATCGTAAAATTTCAACTACATTCATAAACTTAATTAAAAGAAGTCTTTGACAGATCAGAGAGCACGCTCGAAATGAAACTAAAAGAAGTCATTGACAGACAAAAGAGTTCGGTTGAACGCACACTGTGTTGAATGAAATATATGGAATTCATATTGGCATCACACATATGCACGATACATGACCTATTCTTGCAGGGATACAGGGGATTTGAAAACCCTAAACGACGACGACGGGGGAGGAATGCATATCACACTCTTCCTTTATTGTGCAGAAAGTTTAAACCGTTTCATGGATATATAGATAAATAGATGTCGATAGATTTATCAGTATAAGTTGGGGTTGGAGAGGAGATACTGCTCGACCTTCTCGAACATGGCATTCATTTTTTCCTTCAACTCTTTTACTTTTCCTTCGTCAAACTGAGTGCCAGGGAGGGTTTCGTAGTTGGAGGTCCTGGTTATCAGACAACCCCCATCTTCCCTGGCAACGAATTTGATCTCATAGCTCAAGGCAACCAGGTTGTTCCCCAGCGGTCCTCCTTCGATCACTGCATACTTATACACCAACTTCTCCTCGTCAATTTCATCCACTCGCTCCTTGACGTAGCTGAACTCCTTGGTAGCTGCGACACCCAAATGGAAAACAATATCATTATGAGCAATGCACTGAAAATTTATTCAACACCATCTGATACACCATTTCAATGGAGAAAACAATGAGAAGCAGAAGTATAATGATGTTGATGTAAACATTTTTTGTTGGCTATATTATTTCTGATCCGCATGATTGATCTGTGGTTGAGATGTCACTAGTCAAAATCAATGGGGATGGCACTCAAATCTGTACTACACCAGCTTTTAACATGGCTGGATTTGAGGTCTTTCCAGAAGTTTTGAATCTATTAAAACAATGAGAATCAAAAGTATAATGATGTTGATGTAAACTTTTTTGTTGGCTATATTATTTCTGATCTGGATGATTGACCTCTGGTTAAGATGTTACCTGTCAAAATCATCAGAAATAGCATCCGACCTGTACTATACCAACTCTTAACATGGTTGAATTTGAGGTTTCCCCAAAAATTTAGAACCCATATTTTTCACTTACTGACTGTGGATCCTACTAATAAGACTATAAATAACCTAAAGATACTTAATAAAGAGGAAGAGATGGTTTCTCTCCTCACTGGTCCAGTCCAACCAATGCTCTTGCTCTCTGTTGAAGAAGGCCATTCAATGCAGTAATGTTGGGGCATTCCTAAGTTGGGTGATGAGGTATTCTGGCTGGTAAAGGGCGAGGGTTTTATAATATAGTTGCTAACTGTAGCTATTAGCAGAGATCACGTTTAACGTCTTAACAGAGTACTTCCTCACCTACTGATCTAGACATAGGGACCATGTTGATGTAAACTTAAGTTTAAGGAGTCAATAATAAAAAGCTAAAGTATAATGATCTTAGGGTAAGTTTTGTTGGGATAACAGAGAGCATTTGGCTACTTTGATGTGAGCCACTGCACAGTTCCAATTCCTACTCCTTAGATGATGAAAAAGGATAATGGGGTTAATGACGACATTACCTGCTGGAGTGAAGTTGAACTGCTTGATGGTGCCCGCGCCTCCATCTCCTTCAAGGAAGGTGACAGAAGAGAAAATTTCTGGCCAAATCTTTGGTAAGAAGTTGTGGTTGTCTTTCACCGTCGCGCTCCACAGTCTCTTTGCCTCCACCTTAGACACACGTTCGGTTGTTGTAGTCCCGGTCACCATCTTGGCTAATTAGCTCTTCAACTCTGTCAACAAAATGAATATAAGCTGCTTGTTGGAGAATACAGAGGAAGTGGCTATTTATAGATGGTAGGCTACTTAAAATCGATCTGCAAATTTTTCTACTCATTCAAGCGAGTGATGCTATCTTGACTGACTTTGTCTTTTAGTATTCAATCTTCTAGAAGTTCAATGGGAATGGATATGGGAAGGTGCTCTCAGTCTGTCCCACGATTCTTGATTCCCATGTTTGTCTGTATTGGCTCTTCGCGGAGTCTCAGTACGGATTTAAAATTCCAGGTAGTTTGTTTTCACATTACAAAAGAAAAGTGCTGGAAATACAGAGGAGTGGCTATTCATAGATGGTAGCTGCTTATAATCAATATGCAAGTTTTTGTACTCATTCAAGCAAAAGATGCGATCCTGACCGACTTTCTCTTTTAGTATTAAGTCTTCTAGAAGTTCAAAGGTAATGGATATGGGAAGCTCTTGGAAGTCTGGCCCACATATATTGATTTCCATGTTTATCTATGTTTGTTTTGAGAAGTTTTTTCTTCAATTGTATTTATCTACTAGTATAGACAGATTGATCTTAAGAGTGGAGAGGGATTAAAATTCTATTTTTTTTTCATAAATATATAATTTTTATTTATTTATTTATTTTTATTATTATTTAAGAGTGAAATGTGTCAACTCCACATTGAATTTAGACAAGGAATCACACATCCTTTTAATATTGAATTGTAAAATTAATCTCTCTCTGAAATTGGCTTAGTCTAAACTTTTTATTTTTTTATTTTCTAATTTTTTTGTTTTTTTGTAATTATCATGTAACATATTTGTTTTCTAAATTACAATTTTAAATAATTTACATGGTTTAGTTTAAGTATATGATTTCAAATACTGAAATCTACAATTTTATGAATTTCTGATCAAATTTTAGATAGAACTCAAAAAAACATATATTCTCTTAAAAAAAATTAACAACATAAAAAGGGACTACTTATTTACAAATCTTATTTAGAATGGTAAATGCATGATTTGCTCATTACCATGTAAACTATTTACAGCAAGTCGGTTAGTATACATTCAACTTTATTAGAAATTTGGTTCTACGTTCAAAGAGAGTTAAGTTAAATAGCAAGTTTAATTATGAAAAATGAAATTTTGTTATTATTGACTTTGATCCTGATCCATATGATGTAGATGTATTTGAATTTTAAAAATAATAAAACATAAGAACGATTTGCGTCCCCAAAAAATTAGAATTTGTCGCTTTACGAGGAAAGTGAGGTGTATTGCTCGCAGCATTTTCTTCAGTTGACAAACTAAAATTATCATTCCTCCTCTTTTCTTCGTACGTATTGAATGAAATAATAAGACAAACCTGGGAATCTTGGAGGTTATGGGGACGAAGTCAAATATGGAATGAAATAATAAAACAACCTTTAAAGAAACTTAAAGGTTTTGGAGGCGAAGTCGAGGTAAAGTAACTTTGTTATTTAATTATATTTAATAAATAGATAGAATTATAATGTTTAATTTTATATTTATTTTGTTATATTAATATTAAATTATATTTATAATATAGATAGAATTATAATAATAATAATCTATTTTTAAGGTTACAGTCAAGTCAGCATATCAAATTGGTGTATGAGATCCTTTTGTTTGTGGGACAAGGGATTTTCTTTTGCCTACCGATTTGACTAATAAAGTCTACGAAGGTAAATTATAATGTTCAAAATAAATGTGGATTTATTATAAATATAAATATTAATCAAATTTTGATTTTTTAGAGTTT
>JZKD02S0255943.1:154643-175384 GCA_000966675.3 Picea glauca | reverse complement strand
TATATTATGACAATACATTTGGGAAAATGGTCAAGATACTTTCCTTCATTTTAGTTGAATATCCACATAATTATCATTTGAGGTTAGTTGAATATTCACATAATTATTATTTGAGGTTACTCCAAATCTAGGTATACATACTTTACTCCCCTCTCTTTAGATTTGAACTTGTAACTTCTTAAGAGGAAACATATGTTCTTAACCATTAGATCCACTTTGTATATACTTAAGTTATTAAAAGATTGACATGAAAAATATACCTTTTACTTACCTATATTCATGGTTTAAAAGATGATTATAATTAAGATTCATACGTTATATATTCTTTCGTTTTAGATTCATTTTTATAACTTCAAAAATATGTATTAGATTCATTTTTGTGAACGAAGGAGTTAGTCTTTGTTTCTTCCTTTTTCTTTTTAATTTATGTCTAGATTATAAAGGGGTTTATAAGTAATAGAAATACAATTTTTTTCCAACAATCTTGTTTTTTCTAACATATATTTGAAGATATAATGTATGCGTTTTTTTAATCCTAATGATAAGTTAAACATGTTTATACAAGTTTTAAACATGTTACATTAATGAAATGCAAACAAAGATTCTTAATATAAAATGAAAATAATTAAAATTAGTATTACAGATACACAGAGAGGTTTATCTTAGAAAACCAATTAAGAATTAATAGCTTGTTTTAGAGCCGCACTTCTAATTCTATTCATCGTCCAACTTCATTGTTTACGATATAATATATACAATCTTATGGCATCCAAATAATCCCTAATCCATTGACCCAGATTAGATTACAACCTTAATTACTTGACCAGAATTAGAAAACAATGGGTTGAAGTACCATGCATCACTATATCACTAAATGTGAAAAATCGCTTGGCGAATAAACCCCCAAAAATTTAGACCCACAAACGTGCAAAAAATGTAACACATATCCAACATTCTAATAGTTTTTTTCTTTGCATATATGAGTCAAGTGATTTCATGATAAAAAATACATGGCATAAATGCCCATTGATTCTCTACACCAAGAGAACTTCTCAATGCTCATAGAATTTGTTAATGAATCTACAACATTCTCCAATAACACATTCTTCTCTTCAACCATGTCTCTAACAAAATGAGACTGAACATCAATATGTGTTATCTTAGAATGATAAGTTGGGTTCCTCACCAAGAAGATTGCACTACAACTGTCACAATCTATCCTTACATCTTGTTGTATCAATCTAATTCCTAAACACAATCTTTGTAACCATATTGTTTCCTTTCTTACACGAGTGGTTGCCATGTATTCAAATTCTATAGTTGAGAACTCATGCTACTGCATAATTTTTTTTATTCATTCAATTGATTTATCCTCTAGGGAGGTTAAACACTTACCCACTTTTTTATATATTAAGCGATCCATATCTCCAGCCCAGTCTACATCAACACAGCCATGTATGTCCAACACTCTGTCAAATCCTAGTCTTCATTGGTATCACAATCCATAAGTATTAGTGCTATGAAAATACTTGAAAACCTTGTTTACTTCTACTCAATGATACTTTCCTAGTTTTGACATATACCTGCTAAAAACTCGTATTGCATGTGCAATATCTGGTCTAGTACAAATCATTGCATACATCAAACTCCCAACCAAACTACCATACAGAACACAAGGCATGTCCTCTTCATATTCCCCTATCTTTGGACACTGATTTATGGATAACTTTACACCTACAAGAACATGGGGCTTGACATGTTTACATTCTTCACATTAAACCTCCAAAAATATGAACTCAACATATTTTCTCTAGTTCATCCATAGTTTCATCTTACTAGATTTCTTTTAATTTCCATGCCCAAAATCAAATTTGCAACACCAAGATATTTCCTGTGAGTTTTCACATCCTGAATATTTTACTTCTTGTTTTCTATCAACAACATATCATCCATATAAAAGACCAAATAAATAAGACAATCACCTACTAATTTGAAATACACACAATGATCATATTTGGTTCTTGTGAAGCTAAGCCACAATATATAAGTATCAAATTTTTGATACTACATCCTTGGTGATTTGTTTAACCCATGCAGGGACTTTTCAACCTACAAACTAGTTCTTTCTTTCCCTTCACTGCAAATCCTTCTCGTTGCTTCATGTAAATTTCTTCTTCTAGGTCCCCATGTAAGAACATTGTCTTCACATCCATTTTTTCTACCTCACAATAAAAAGAAATTGAAATAAATAAAGAAATATAATAGAAGTTAACTTGGAAACACAAGAAAAAATTTCACTAAAGTCAATTCCCTCTACCTCCAAATAACCTTTTACTACTAAGTAAGTTTTTCATTTCTTTGATTTTCCTTATGCATTCAATTTCTTATTAAACACCCATTTTCTACCAATGGGATTTCTTCGAGTCAACAAATCTACTAGATCCCAAGCCTCATTGTTTCTAAGGTTGCCATTTCTTCAACCATGGCCATTTTCCAAATTTTTCCATCCTCTAAATCTACTACCTCCTGAATATTTTTAGGATTATCATCAGTAATAAACAAAGAAAAAATTGAACGAAAATTAGGTGGAGTATACCTTTCTGGTTGCCTTCTTTCTCAAACCGATCTCCTCAATACTAGAGTATGAGGCTCTTCTTCTTCTTCTTATTCTCATTCTTCTATAGAGTTTGAATCATTATCCTTCAATTCAAACTGTATTTTCTCTAGTTCTTCCTCCCATGGTAGGACTTACTATTTGACATCTTTGATTACTCTTAATACCACATCTCAACTTGATCTGAAAATCCTTAGATGTGAATTAGTTCTTAAGAAGACACTAAACATCTTACCAATTTCAGGAAATTAAGATCATCTTGACTATTTGCAAAATATCATGTGAAAACTCATATTTATCCATGAAATTCATCCACTGATAATAACTTGCGGAAATGAGAAATAGAGGCAACAAATAACAAACCTCATTACACAGTTTGATAACGGAGTTCACCCATTATTCTATGTCTCCATGTATGCTTCCAAACAGTGAGACCACTCTATTAATGCTCAAATGCTTGATATGGTGATGAAATATCATGGAAAATTTGAAGACACCATTCAATTATGCTACTCAAACACAAAAATAGAGCTTACCACTGAATTCCACTTGAAATTTTGAGAAAAATAAGTATAAACTTAACTATGTTTTGTGATGCAGGAGCATCTAAAGCGAGCCAATGCAGAGATAAAAGACAGTTGGAAAAGCACCCAACAAAAATTTTGAAAATGTCTTGAAATATTAATGAATTCATCAAGTGGAGGCACATTTGTATAATGTAAACGGACCTTGAGCGATTCGCTCTCATCCTTAGTAGGTAGAAGGCATTTATAATAGTTAATGCAAGTAGATAGAATTTAATGCGTAGATTAGACAATTTATAATGAGAGAAGGAAACAGGATATAGAGACCCTCACTATGTATTGTAACATAAAGAAGAGAGAAGAAAGATAGAGGATGCTAGTTGAGAACATAGAGAATAGAAGAGAAGGAACATAGAGCTGTGTAGACGAATTCCATGTACAAAAGTTCTGGATTAATAAAAAAAGGCTTTGATTCAAACTCATGGTGTTCAAATATTCTCTGTGTATGCATTTTTGAATGTTATGCTCATGAATGATTTACTCTTTTTGTCATGCAATTTCTTTTATGCTATGTATGAATAATTTCTTGTTGAATGTTTGAAATCTGAGAGGAAAGGGTAAATGAATGAGTTTCAATTGTTTCTCTATCTGACCAAGAGTTCCTGCAAGGAGTGCAGTTGAATTGCCCACAAGGAGTGCATTGACAAAGGGTTCAAAGGTTTGTCTCTGAAAGCTCAGATAGGTTAACTTTTGTTCTCATTCACATAAAAGTGTAAGTTAAGCACAGGAGTCATGCAAGGTGTGCACAGGCTGAGTAGAGTTTCAGGTTTTTTAACCTGAATGACTTGTTGAGAGACTGCTGCTATAGGTGTGCGCAAATTCGAAGGGAGTTCAAACACTTGAAGGTGTTTGTAGGTTTGTCGCAAGGAGTGCGAGAAGGGGTTTTCTAATTGACTCGAATTCGTGGAAAAGTTCAGAAGTATTTGGACCTTCGAAGTGGCCTAAAGGAAGATAGCGACGTCGTGCCGCAGTAGGACGAGTTCCATGGAGAGAGATACTTTGTTTAGTTTGTGCTGAAGTTCTCAAGGGAAGAGACGGACGGTTGAAATTCTCTGTGGAGAATTTGGGAAGTCCCGTGAGCCATTAGATCTCACGGAGGAGCAAGGGAGTTACAACAAGTGTTTTCGACGGGTTCAAGTTCAGGAGAAGTAGAGTCGTAGATCCAAGCCAGCAGGGGCCATTGGATTTGCTCGAGTATTTCCAATTCGGGTTTTTGTGGATTGAAGTCCCAAAACCTTTGCATCAGGACTCGTGAAATCACAAAGTGCGAAGTCCCGAAGGGCTGAAAGCAACTTGTGGGCCATAAAAATCGTCAGGGCGGACAGGTGGCACGCTATCGACAAAGAAGTCAATTTCATTGACCATTTCGGGGTTTCGTGGGGTGCAGTCCCAAAATCTTTGCATCAGGATTCGTGAAATCACGAAGTCTGAAATCTTGATGGAATGAAGCGTTGTTGAAAAGTCAAGCTTGTGAGCACATCGGAGTCTCGAAAATTCGAGTTTCGGGGATCGAGGGGACGAGTTGCTTGACATCACAACTCCTGAAATCACGATAAGGAGAGATTCAAAATTGACAAGGGAAGGGTCAAGTGTTGACTTTTTTCGGGTTTCAAAGATTGAGAGACAAGGCGCTTGACCACCGGATTCACGAAATCGTGAAGTCTGATCTCTCGAAGTATAAAGGGGGAAATTTCTCGAAGTTATTTATGGGTGCATATTTCCCGAAAGGGAAATAGAAGAGCCAATTGTTGAGAGCTCTTCGGGCCAGTGGAAGAAGAAGATCCTGTGAATGTGGACCTTTGACCTGCGGGTTGGAAGGGCTACGTTATCATTTGGTATCAAAGCATAGAAAGGTTTCTTTGCTTTATGTAGCAGGGAAAAGGAGAATTCACCATGCCACCGAGAAGAAGGGACAGGCAGACAACTGATCCACCAGAGGACAGGGAAATGCCGAGAAGAAGGGGTAGGCAGATGCCTGATCTAGCCATAGAGAGAGAGATGTGTGAACTATGCACCAGACTCGAAGACATGGAGACAGAACAGAGGTGCACAGTCAGTGTTGGGGATCTTAGTGATTCCGAAAGTGAAATTGAGGCTGAACATGAAAGGGAAGAAGTTGCAGGTGAAGATGCAGCAAATGAATGCTTGATTAGGGCTATTTCAAGAATGGGTGCAAGAGCAAAAATGGATATTCCAGTTTATGAGGGAAATCTGGATGCAGAGGAGCTTCTAGACTAAACTAGAGATCTGGACACATATTTTGACTACGAAGATGTCGAAGAGGACAAGAAGGTCAAACATGCTGTCACAAGATTAAAAGGACATGCAGCATTGTGGTGGGATGAGCTACAAGCTAATAGACGCTGCAAAGGCAAGAAAAAGATCAAGAGTTGGGATAGGATGATCACGAAGATGAAGGTGAAATTCATCCCTGGGGATTATCAAATTACTCTGTTTCGAAGGATGCAGAACTTGAGGCAGAAGTTGATGATAGTGAAAGAATATACTGAAGAATTCTATAGGCTGAACATCAGGGCAGGTCATTGAGAAAGCGATGATGAAAAAGTTGCCATGTACATGAATGGCCTGAGCTATGACATTCAAGATGAGATGAGCATGATGACCATCCAAATGGTGGAAGATGCTTATCAGATGGCTCTAAAGGTGGAAGAGAAGCTGAGCTAAAAACAAGGTCAAAGAGGCCGAGGCAGAAGTCAGCCCAAAGGCAAATCAGTTGCCCAGGATAAAAATCAGAAACCCAAGAAGGACTGGAAGAAACCTCATACTCGAACTGAGAAAGGTGGAAGCTCACATCGAGGGCAATATGCTGAACAGAGAGGGAAACATACTGAACAGAGAGGAGATTATGCTGACAATAATATTTTTCCTCATACTAGAGGTAGAGGAAGAGGAAGAGGTGGAGTGATAAAATGCTTCACGTGTGGAAAGAATGGGCACAAGTCTTATGAGTGTCCAGATAGAAAGAAAGAAGGTGGAGAGACTCACATCGTCGAAGCGTAGAGGCGAGATATTAAAGCAAAAGATGTTGAAGGTGGAAGATCATTGATGATGCGAAAAGATCTTTTGACACCAGAGAAGGAGGTGGAGAGTTCAGTTCAAAGAAACAGACTTTTCTGAACTGCTTGCAAGACCAAGGACAGGGTATGCAAGGTCATTGTGGATAGTGGTAGCACAGATACTCTCGTTTCAACAGAGATGGTCGAGAAACTAGAGCTAGAGATGATTGATCATCCAAGCCCATACAAAGTTTCGTGGTTACAAAAAGGACATCAGGTAATTGTCACTAAACATTGTTTAGTTGAATTTAATATAGGAGAATATAACGATAAGATACTTTGTGATGTCATTCCCATGGATGTTTGTCATCTATTGATGGGTAGACTGTGGCAATATGACAAGAATGTGATTCATGACGAAAGAATGAACACATACACCCTAGAGAAGAATGGGAGGACTCACATGTTGCTTCCAATCAAGGATAAGGAGGTGAAACCTGAAGTAAGTAACACTATACTTCTCATGAGTGGGAAGGAACTTCTTACAGAGGTCAAGAAGAAGGAGGATCCACAATTCATTATGGTCAGGAAGCCTAGAATTGTTTTGACCAGTGCAAGAGTGGATGATTTACCGGAAGAAATCCAGAAGCTGCTAGAAGAGTTCACTGATATAGTAGTGGACGAACTACCTCATTTGTTGCCATCGATTAGAAGTGTGAGTCATGATATTGATCTCATACCTGGAGCTAGTTTTCCAAACAAAGTCACGTATAGATTAACGTCGTAGGAGAATGAAGAGGTCAAAAGACAAGTCCAGGATTTGTTGGAGAAAGGTTTGGTCAAGGAAAGCTTGAGTCCGTGTGTTGTTCTGATAGTATTCAGTCCGAAGAAAGATGGAGGCTAGAGGATGTGTACTGACCTGAGGGTGATTAACAATATAGACATCAAGTACAGATTTCCATTGCCAAGGATGGATGATCTGATGGATTGCTTAAGTGGAGTGAAATTTTTTTCGAAGATTGATTTGAAAAGTGGATATCACTAGATTCGTATGAGAGAAGGTGATGAATGGAAGACAGGCTTCAAGACTAACGAAGGGTTGTATGAATGGATTGTTATGCCATTTGGTTTAATGAATGCGCCAAGTACCTTGATGTAGGAGCATCTCTCCACATCAGTTAGCCAGCCAGCAGCCACGCCAGTGAATTCAAATCGCACGCTAAAAGAGAGGCGCAGTCCTCATTCAAATTTGAATTGAATGTAATTTAATGTTTAGGCTGGTGAGCCATGGAAGCCGTGCCTTTGAGCAGGCATTAGGTAGATCGGCCTTAATGCTAGATCAGCTAAGATCTAGATCCAGGCACTAGACTAGATAGTCATTGAATGTAATTTATTAGAGTAGGTGAACCTAGAGGGAAGCGCTCGATTGAGCCCTCAGGTAAAAGAGATTTTGAGATCTCATTTTGTGTAAGTAGTAGTGGTGAATGAAGTGATAGTAGAGTAGAGGAGAGAGCTGAGAGAGCTCAGGAACACCATTGTAAAGATACTGGCATTTGCCATTTTAATATAATCAGAAGCAATTTTTCCTGCATGTCATTCTGTGTTATATGGGTGTCTGTGTGTGTTCCATTGTACGTTGTAGATGTGTGTGAATGCATTTACAGGAGAGTGTTTGATTTCAGGGATTGAAGGTCTTTGAGGCTTCACACCAAGAGGGTGTGACAGAACGTTGCGGGTTCTGAGAGCCGCGCACAGAGGATGCACTTTTGAACTCTGTGGAGTCAGATAAAGATGTGCTGAGGCATAGAGACTGAAGTCAACAACTCAGGAGAAGGAAGGCCTGTGAGGTTACTGAACACCTCAAGAGGTAAGGCTATGTATCTAAGACATAGCTACAGACAGAATCACTGAGGATTCTATAGGAGCTTTGCCAGGTAGGCATTGAGCGTAAGCACGAGGTGCTGGAGAAAGAACTCTGCTGTGAGTTCAGAGAAGACCAGAATCACTGAGGATTCTGAGAGGCTCTACCAAGTGGGAATTGAGCAGGTGCAAAGGGTGCACATAAGGAGACAGAATCATTAGAGTGTTCTGTGGAAGAGAAGATACTCCGCTAGGAGGGCGTCGAGGAAGTGTGCAGGTAGGCACAGAAGGAGAAGAGAACTCTTTGAGTTCTGCTACTTGAGGAAGAATCCACTGAAGGATCTTCGCTAGGTTACTGAATACCCAGAAGGCTCAGCAAGAAGTTTCTTGAGCATAGGATAAGCTCAGGAGGAACGATGCTTTTACGCGCATCGGTGAAGCTCAAGGTGAAGGAGTCCGTTGAGAGAGGAAAGAAGCAAAGGTCGAGGTCTTTGAAAAATTGAAATTCTTCCAAGTGCGGGAAGCTCGGGAGGAGTAACATCGGTCGTTAGATCAGTCGATAGAATCTAGGGCGTTGGTTTTATACGTCCAGAAGGAGCTCAGGAGGAGCCTACAGAAGTAGGGGACCGATAGCCGTTGAATCTCCCACAGAAAATCCCGTCAGCCGTAGGATCAGGAAGAGTTGCGCGGAGGTTAGCCTCTGGAGGAGGAGCACACAAGGAGAAAGGATCTGAGCCGTCATATAGGGAGCAGGTACTCGTCAGTCATTGGATCTGCGGAAGCTGCATGAGGTTTAGTCATTGGGAGACCGGCCATCAAGAAATCGGAGTTCTCGAAGTCGTGTGGGTTGGTGCAGCAAGTCACGAAATTTCGACGAGGATCTAGACCATTTGTTGGGAGCGGAGGCGTGTCACGAGATTACCCACATCAGGTACTCGAGCATTAGATATTGGAAAAGGAATCTATCTGACTTCATGAGTAGCGAAATGGTGAGAAGATCGTAGTCGTCCATCTGAATAGGACAGGTGGTAGAAATCAGAGAGATCTCGTGAACTCGGGAGTTTGCAGGGTAAAGGCCCAAGTGTTGGGCATCCCAAGTCACAAAGTCACGAGGTCATGAAGTGGCGAGAGGATTAGGAGCGTCCATCTGGGTAGGACATGTGGCAGAGATCGAAGAGATCTCGCAACTTGAAATCTCGTGAGTGGAAGAGCCAAGGATTTGGTCTTAAAAGTCGCGAGGCGCGAGGTCGCGAGGCGGCGAAGTAGCAAGAGATTTGTAGCTGTCCATCTGGGTAGGACAGGTGGCAGAGATCGGAGAGATCTCATGAAATCGGAAGTTCGTAGGGTGGAAGCCCAAATATTGGTTGCTCAAGGTCGCAAGGCGCGAGGATGCGAGGCGGCAGAGTAGCGAGAGATTTGTAACCGTCCATCTGAGAAGAATAGGTGGCGGGGATCGAGAAGATCTCATGAACTCGGGAGTTCACTGAGTGAAAACCCAAGCATTAGGTATTACAAGTCGCAAGGACATGAGGAGCGAGAAGAAGAACTAGCCGTTGGATCTAGATCGCGAGAGGACCGTTGGATCTTCACGTGGGATCGTGTATCGAGACCTCGCAAGAAAAAGTCTGAGATTTTGGGCGCGGGGATCACGAGCTTGCGAGAAGGTGATACCCTGGCAGCTAGAGAGTAGTGTGGGCCATAGCAGAGCGTGAGTGGAATACAAGTGGCATGAATTCCTCGGGATCTCGTTGCGAGAAGTCCCGAGGTATTGACATTAGGAGTTGCGAAGTGCTGAGGAACCGAGGTAAGGCCACGGACGCGGGGGCAGTGGTCATATGGTGGAAGCTTAGCTAGGAGGGCTAGCGCGTAGGAGCCGAGAGCTCATCGGAGAATCAGAGGTCGAGAGTTGGAGAGTACAGTGGCTCTCGACAGTGGAAACGCCAAAATGCCAAAAACCTGATAGTGAGTCGGGATAACCACGGCTAAGTGCAGGGGCCGAGAAGGAGGAAAAGAAAAGACCTGTGGACTGGGTCAGATTTTCATCGGGGATTCCACTTGGGAATCTAAAGAGCTGATTCGGCTCAGCAAAACAAGGGATTTTAGAATTGATCCTGTGGACGAGCGACTGGTAGACGTCCGTTGTCATCAGGTGGTATCAGAGCTAGTTCTTGTCTGTATATTTCAAGTAGGAAGAGAGGCAAGAGGAGGAAAGCACTTTGATACACTCCAAGTGGTATCAGAGCGGGAATCTTTTTGTATATTGTAGACAGAGGAAAAGCAGGAAGAAGACAGAGTTACTGGAGGACTCTGTAATGATTGTTTGCAGATAGGCAGCAATCAAGGAGACAGTAAGAGGGAGACTGCAGGAAGATGAAGCTGGAACACTCAGGGATGCAGAGTGACAGCAACAGGTTTGCCAGAGAGGTAGACAGGAACAGCAGCATGGCTACTAAAGGCCATAGGTGTGCTGGGAAGAAGAGCAAGGCAGAAAAGATTGCCGAATGGGATGAAGAAGAGACTAGAAAGCTCTATGAATTAAAAGAAGACATAGAGAAACTGTAACTGCGAATGAGGCAGGAAAAGGAAACCAAGTTGAGATAGGTATATGAATGGCCCATGAAGAAACCGAAGGTGAAATGGCCAGTCAGAGATTTGATGGTCAAAGGATAGCAGAGGCTGTTAAAGAAATGGTTGAGGTATGCTGAAAACCTCAAGGCCACAGAAGAAAGGATGATTGATCACTATTGGCCAGAGGCTGGAAAATGTCTCGATGATTGGGATGATGAAGGAGATAAATGAGATCGATTGATGATCTCGAAGACTGTCATGAAGGCAGAGAAGAAGAAATTCTAGTTTGCCAGGAGGGCAACGAGCTGAGGTCGCTATGGGATCTCACGGACTGTCAGGAGGACAGTCGAGGAATTTATATTTGCCAAGAGGGCAATGATGAGAGATCGCTGAGGGATCTCGTGGACTGCCAGGAGGGTAGTGGAAGGTTTCCAAATGGTCAGATGGGCAAGGGAACAAAAATGAGATCGACTGATGATCTCAAGGACTACCAGGAGGGCAGAGAAGTAGAAATTACAGTTTGCCATGAGGGTAGTGAGATGAGATCGGCTGAGGATCTCACAGATTGTCATGAGGACAGCCAAGGAAATTCACATTGCCAGCTGGGCAATGAAAGGAGATCGTTGAGGGATCTCGAACACTGCCAGGAGGGCAGCAGAAGCATCTTAACCTGCCAGGTGGGTAGAGATAAGAATTTGGGACCATCTGAAGGTCTCATGGGCTCAGAGGAGAGTTCAATTCAGTAAGGGTTGCTGATGAAGATGGGGTCGGTTGATCTCATGGTCTGCCAGGGAAGCAGTAGCAGCATCTCATATTGCCAGGTGGGCAGGGATGAGCAGATGAGACTATCTGTGGGTCTCATAAACTCAAAAGTGAGTTGGAATCATCTAGGGGAGCTGACGGAGCAGGTAAGCTCAGAACCAAATTTGGATCAGCAGGTACAGCTGACAGAAGAGGTGGAAGATCAGGATGGTCTTTTGATGATTGGAGGAATTGAAATATTCCTACCGTCTTCCTAGGGGGAGGCAGAAAATTCTGTTGCAGATGATACAACAACAGCATATGAACAGTCAGCTATGACTGTCAGAAAAGAAGAAAAATGGGAGCAGACTTTGGAAGCTGCCCAAGAGGAATTTGCAGCAAAGAGTGAGAGTGAGCATTCCGAGGAATGGCTCAACGCATTCAGCATTGAAGCTGAAGAGACTGCAACAAGAGAATTTGCAGCAGAAGTAGAGGAAGAGGATGACGACCATTCTGAGGAATGGCTCAGCATTTTCATCCATGAAGTTGAAACCAATGCAACAGAGGAGGTTGCAGAAGCAGAGGAGGAAGAGGAAGACAACATTTTCTTTGTTGATCTGTGGGATCACTTTGAATCCCTGGAAGAAAGTATAAAAGTGCATGGAAGGCACATCCAATAGGTGAAGTTGGAAATAGATGAGGAAGGCGTGGGAGATCATGATGATCTGCCCAATGACCAAAAATTTTTGCAGCTGAGGAGACTGCAAAAACACGACCAGCCACTGGAGTAGTTGGATGAAGTGATAGAGGAGACCAGAAGGCTGATGGTAGGGTCAGCAGAAACTGCCAGCAAAGAGAGGCTGAGCAGAAGAGCAATAGCAACAGCAGCAATGCAGAAGCAGCAGTAGCAGCAGGAAGGTGGAGGAGATGAAAAGCTCCAAAGACTTATTTGGGATCCAGGAGGATTTCCAACCCCTTAGAGGGGAAGTGCATGAACAGGAGCTCATGATTTTGTAGCTGAGGAGTTTGATGCAGGAGAATCTCTCCACATCAGTTAGCTAGCCAGCAGCCATGCCAGTGAATTCAAATCGCATGCTAAAATAGAGGCGCAGTCCTCATTCAAATTTGAATTGAATGTAATTTAATGTTTAGACTGGTGAGCCATGGAAGCCGTGCCTTTGAGTAGGCATTAGGTAGATTGACCTTAATGCTAGATTGGTTGAGATCTAGATCCAGGTGCTGGACTAGATAGCCATTGAATGTAATTTATTAGAGTAGGTGAACCTGGAGGGAAGCGCTCGATTGAGCCCTCAGGTAAAAGAGATTTTGAGATCTCATTTTGTGTAAGTAGTAGTGGTGAATGAAGTGATAGTAGAGTAGAAGAGAGAGCTGAGAGAGCTCAAGAACACCATTGTAAAGATACAGACATTTGCCATTTTAATATAATCAGAAGCAATTTTTCCTGCATGTCATTCTGTGTTATATGGGTGTCTGTGTGTGTTCCATTGTATATTGTAGATGTGTGTGAATGCATTTGCAGGAGATTGTTTGATTTCAGGGATTGAAGGTCTTTGAGGCTTCACACCAGGAGGGTGTGACAGAACGCTGTGGGTTCTGAGAGCCGTGCACAGAGGATGCACTTCTAAACTCTTTGGAGTCAGACAAAGATGTGATGAGGCATAGAGACTGAAGTCAACAACTCAGGAGAAGAAACGACTGTGAGGTTACTAAACACCTTAGGAGGTAAGGCTGTGTATCTGAGACACAGTTGCAGATAGAATCACTGAGGATTCTGTAGGAGCTCTGCCAGGTGGGCATTGAGCGTAAGCATGAGGTGCTGGAGAAAGAACTCTGCTGTGAGTTCAGAGAAGACCAGAATCACTGAGGATTCTGAGAGGCTCTACCAAGTGGGCATTGAGCAGGTGCAAAGGGTGCACGTAAGGAGAAAGAATCGTTAGAGTGTTCTGTGGAAGAGAAGATACTTCGCTAGGAGGGCGTCGAGGAAGTGTGCAGGTAGGCACAGAAGGAGAAGAGAACTCTTTGAGTTCTGCTACTCGAGGAAGAATCCACTGAAGGATCTTCGCTGGGTTACTGAATACCCAAAAGGCTCAGCAAGAAGTTGCTTGAGAAAAAGATAAGCTCAGGAGGAACGACGCTTTTACGCGCATCAATGAAGCTCAAGGTGAAGGAGTCTACAGAGAGAGGAAAAAAGCAAAGGTCGAGGTCTTTGAAAAATTGAAATTCTTCCAAGTGCGGGAAGGAAGAAAGCGCGGGAATCTTGGGAGGAGTAACATCGATCGTTAGATCAGCCAATAGAATCTAGGGCATTGGTTTTATACATCGAGAAGGAGCTTAGGAGGAGCCTACAAAAGTAGGGGACGAACTGCCGTCGGATCTCCCACAGAAAATCCCGTCAGCCGTAGGATTGGGAAGAGTTGCGCGAAGATTAGCCTCTGGAGGAGGAGCGCGCAAGGAGAAAAGATCTGAGCCGTCAGATCGGGAGCAGGTACCCGTCAATCATTGGATCTGGGGAAGCTGCACGAGGTTTAGTCATTGGGAGATCGGCCATCGAGAAATCAAAGTTCTCGAGGTTGTGTGGGTTGGAGCAGCAAGTCACAAAATCCCGACGAGGATCTGGACCGTTCGTTGGGAGTGGACGCGTGTCACGAGATTACCCACATCGGGTACTCGGGCATCGGAGATTGGAAGAGGAAGCTATCCGACTTCACGAGTAGTGAAATGGCAAGAAGATTGTAGTCGTCCATCTAAATAGGACAGGTGGCAGAGATCGGAGAGATCTCGCGAACTCGGGAGTTCGCAAGGTAAAGGCCCAAGTGTTAGGCATCCCAAGTCACAGAGTCGCGAGGTCACAAAGTGGCAAGAGGATTAGGAGTGTCCATCTGGGTAGGACAGGTGGCATAGTTCGGAGAGATCTCGCAACTCGGAAACTCGTGAGTGGAAGAGCTGAGGATTTGGTGTTAAAAGTCGCGAGGCGCAAAGTCACGAGGCGGCGAAGTAGCGAGAGATTTGTAGCCATCCATCTGGGTAGGACAGGTGGCAGAGATCGGAGAGATCTCGCGGAAGGTCGCAGGGTGGAAGCCCAAATATCGGTTGCTCAAGGTTGCAAGGCGCGAGGACGTGAGGCGGCGAAGTAGCGAGAGATTTGTAGCCGTCCATCTGAGGAGAACAGGTGGCGGGGATCAAGAAGATCTCGTGAACTTGGGAGTTCGCCGAGTGAAAACCCAAGCATTGGGTATTACAAGTCGCGAGGACGTGAGGAGCAAGAAGAAGAATTAGTCGTTGGATCTGGATCGCAAGAGGACCATTGGATCTGCACGTGGGACCATGTATCGGGACCTCGCAAGAAAAAGTCCGAGATTTTGGGTGTGGGGATCGCGAGTTTGCGAGAGGACGATACCCTGACAGCTAGAGAGCAGTGTGGGCCATAGCGGAGCATGAGTGGAATACAGGTGGCACGAAGTCCTCGAGATCTCGCTGTGAGAAGTCCCAAGGTATTGACATTAGGAGTTACGAAGTGTCGAGGAACCGAGGTAAGGCCACGGACGCGGATGCAGTGGTCATATGGTGGAAGCTTAGCCAGGAGGGCTAGCGCATAGGAGCCGAGAGCTCATCGGAGAATTAGAGGTCGGGAGTTGGAGAGTACAGTGGCTCTCAACAGCGGAAACGTCGAAATCCCGAAAACCCGATAGTGAGTCGGGATAACCACGGCTAAGTGCAGGGGTCGAGAAGGAGGAAAAGAAAGGACCTATGGACCGGGTCGTATTTTCATCGAGGATTCCACTTGGGAATCTAAAGAGCTGATTCAGCTCAGCAGAACAAGGGATTTTAGAATCGATCCTATGGACAGGCGATGGGTAGACGTCCGTTGTCATCATACCTTCATGAGGTTGATGAAGGAAGTCCTGAAGGAGTTCGTCGGAAAATTTTTCATTGTGTATCTGGATGACATACTGATCTTCAATAAAATAGTGGCAGAGCATCTGAAGCATTTGGCTACAGTGATGACAAGGTTACAGCAAGAGAAGTTGTTGATAAACATGAAAAGGTCCTCATTCATGAAGACAGAGCTCATTTATTTGGGGTTCATTATTTCTGTAGATAAATTGAGGATGGAACTGGATAAGGTGGAGGTAATTAAGAATTGGCCATCACCGAAGAATATATTTGAAGTTCAAAGTTTTCACAGATTGGCTAGTTTCTACTGGAAGTTCATCAGAAATTTCAGTGGAATTAGTGCACCAATGATGGATATAGTGAAGAAGAGACACAATTCTTTTCACTGGATAGAAGAGGCTGAGAAGAGTTTTAATCTGTTGAAGAGGAAAATCACAGAACAACCTATTTTGGTGTTGCCTGATTTCCAAAAGACATTCCAAGTGAAATGCGATGCAAGTGAGTTTGCAATAGGGGCAGTCTTGAGTCAAGAAGACAGGCCGATAGCATACTTAAGAGAGAAGCTGAATGAAGCCAAGGTGAAATACTCCACGTATGACAAGGAGTTCTATGCTATTATACAAACATTGAAGAAATGGAGACATTATTTGATCCCTAAGGAGTTTGTCCTATACAGTGACAATAATGCATTACAATTTGTGACTCAATAGGAGAAGTTGAATCAAAGACACATAAAATGGGTTGAATATATGCAAAATTTCACTTTTGTGATTAAACACATTTCTAGAAATGCTAACAAAGTTGTTGATGCTTTGAGCAGGAAGTGTTTGCTATTGCAGGAGTTCAAGGTCAAAGCATTGGGTTTTGATGATCTCAGGGAGATGTATCAAGCTAATCCAGATTTTAAGGAGGAGTATGAATGAGCTGAACATCCAATTCTCGGAAACAGAAGCCAGTGAGCAGAATACATGATCTAGGAAGGATTATTGTTTAAAGGTAATTAGCTTTGTATTCCAAAATGCTCCATGAGGGAGAATTTGTTGAAGGAGAAACACAGTGGAGGATTGGCCGGACACTTTGGTCATGAAAAGACGTTCGCAAAATTGAATGAGTCATATTTCTGGCCGGGAATGCGAGCAGACGTCAAGAGATTCGTGGAGAAATGTAGAATTTGCCAGCATTTGAAGGGGAAGAGACAGAATGTAGGGTTTTATCAACCATTACCCATACCTGAGAAGCCATGGGATGCAGTTAGCATGGATTTCATATTAGGGTTGCCAAGAACACAAAGAGGGTTTGAATCAATATTTGTGGTGGTGGATAGATTTTCCAAAATGGCACACTTCATTCCATGTCAAAAAACCAGTGACGCAACTCACATTGCGAATCTATTTTTCAAAGAAGTCATTCGACTTCACAGCTTACCAAGGAGCATAGTTTCGGATCGAGACACTAAGTCCGTAGGACACTTCTAGAGGACTTTATTGAAGAAGCTGGGAACTAACTTGTCGTTTAGTTTGGCTTATCATCCTCAAATGGATGGACAGACAGAAGTGGTGAAAAGAAGTCTGGGAGACTTGCTAAGGAGCTTGGTGACAGAACACCACAACCAATGGGACAACATATTACCACAGGCAGAATTTGCTTACAACGACTCAGTTAATAGAAGCACGGGGCAGAGTCCATTTCAGAGTGTCTATGGCATGTAGCCGAGAGGAATTTCTGGGCTGAGAGATTCAGAATAGACTGTGATTAGGAGCTCTAGCACAGAAAATTTCGCAGAGGCGATGAAGGAACTTCACAGCCAGGTGAAGGAGCGATTGCAAAGTTCGAGCCAGGAATATAAGCACAGAGTAGATCAACACAGGAGACAGCTTCAATCTGAAGTTGGCGATTTAATCCTCGCACATTTGAGAAAGGAAAGGTTCCCGAGAGGAACATATAATAAACTGAAAAATGAAGAAAATCGGACCATGTAAGGTCTTAAGGAAATTTGGGGCGAATGCTTATGAGATTGAATTCCCGATGGGATTGGAATCTCTTCGATATTTAATATCTCATATTTGTACTCATACAAAGCTGAGGAAGCTAGAATGGAAAATGAATAGTCAAAGGTCGAGTGGACAAAACAGATGTCAGTTGCAGAAAAGCCGCAGATGGAGCTTATACTGGACAAGAGAATCAGCAAGAAGACCAGGCGAAAGCAATGCTTTGAGTATTTGGTCAAGTGGAAGGGCCATCCAGTTGAAGATGCCAGCTGTGAGAATGAAGCAAAGATTCAGAGGCATGGACAGACTATGCGTGAGCTCATGGACAGGAGGCCATGAAAATTTTCAAGCAAGGGAGTATGATGCAAGAGAATCTCAAGCGAGCTAGCGCGGAGATAAAAGACAGCTAGAAAATCACCCAGTGCAAATTTTGAAATGTCTTGAAATATTAATGAAGTCGTCAAGTGGAGGCACACTTGTATAATGTAAACGAACCTTGAGCGATTCGCTCTCGTCCTTAGTAGGTAGAAGGCATTTATAATAGTTAATGCAAGTAGATAGAATTTAATGCGTAGATTAGACAGTTTAGAATGAGAGAGGGAAACGAGATATAGACACCCTCACTATGTATTGAAACATAGAGAAGAGAGAAGAAAGATAGAGGATGCCGGTTGAGAACATAGAGCATAGAAGAGAAGGAGCAGAGAGCTGTGTAGATGAATTCCATGTACAAAAGTTCTAGATTAATAGAAAAGGCTTTGATTTAGACTCACGGTGTTCAAATATTCTCCGTGTATGCATTTTTGAATGTTATGCTCATGAATGATTTACTCTTTCTATCATGCAATTGCTTTTATGCTATGTATGAATGATTTCTTGTTGAATGTTTGAAATCTAAGAGGAAAGGGTAAAGGAATGAGTTTCAATTGTTTCTCTATCTGACCAAGAGTTCCTGTAAGGAGTGCAGTTGAATTGCCCGCAAGGAGTGCGTTGACAAAGGGTTCAGAGGTTTGTCTCTGAAAGCTCAGATAGAGTAACTTTTGTTCTCATTCACACAAAAGTGTAAGTTAAGCACAGGAGCCGCGCAAGGTGTGCGCAGGCCGAGTAGAGTTTCAGGTTTTGTAACCTGAATGACTTGTTAAAAGACCATTGTTGTAGGTGTGCGCAGAGTTGGAGGGAGTTCAAACACTTGAAGGTGTTTCAAGGTTTGCTGCAAGGAGTGGGAGCATGGGTTTTCTAAAGGACTCGAAGTCGTGGAAAAGTTGAGAAGTATTTGAACCTTTGAAGTGGCCTAAAGGAAGATAGCGACGTCGTGCCGCAGTAGGATGAGTTCCACAGAGAGAGATACTTTGTTTAGTTTGTGCCGAAGTTCTCAAGGGAAGAGACAGACGGTTGGAATTCTCTGTGGAGAATTCATGAAGTCCCGTGAGCCGTCAGATCTCACGGAGGAGTGGGGGAGTTACGGCGAGTGTTTTCGAGGGGTTCAAGCTCAGGAGAAGTAGAGCCATATATCCAAGCCAGCAGGGGTCGTTGGATTTGCCTGAGTATTTCCAATTCGGGTTTTCGTGGATTGAAGTCCTGAAACCTTTGCATCAGGACTCGCAAAATCACGAAGTGCGAAGTCTCAAAGGCCCGAAAGGAACGTGTGGGCCATAGAAATTAGCAGGGCAGACAGGTGGCGCATTATCGACAAAGAAGTCAATTTCGTTGACCATTTCGGGGTTTCATGTGGTGGAGTCCCAAAATCTTTGCATCAGGATTCGCGAAATTGTGTAGTCCGAAATCCCGATGGAATGAAGAGCTGTTGAAAAGTCAAGCTTGCAAGCACATCGAAGTCTCGGAAATTCAGGTTTCGGGGATCGAGGGGACGAGTTGCTTGACATCGCAACTCCCGAAATCGCGATAAGGAGAAATCCAAAATTGGCAAGGGAAAGGTCAAGTGTTGACTGTTTTCGGGTTTCAAAGATTGAGGGACAAGGCGCTTGACCAGCGGATTCACGAAATCGTGAAATCCAATATCCCGAAGTATAAAGGGGGAAATTTCTCTAAGTTATTTGTGGGTGCAGATTTCTCGAAAGGAAAATAGAAGAGCCAATTGTTGAGAGCTCTTCAGGCCAGTGGAAGAAGAAGATCCTGTGAAGGTGGACCTTCGACCTGCGAATTGGGAGGGCTACGTTATCATTTTGAATAGGTGATCAAAGACCCGCATTTTACACATAACGAAACTATGGTTATCATACATAAAAAAATTGACTAATATCTCCACACATGAAACTATAGCATAGAACTAACATCACCATCAGATTTCTCTTGAAATTATGAAAAAAATGAATATAAACACTCTAGTTCTCTAAAAAAATTCGCAAATGTATAATTTCTGGAAAAAAATCCCACCTCGAGATTCATGCCAAACCTATGCATGCAATAACATGCACCATACTCTACCGTACTGTACACAATGTACTACTCCTCGATCTTGGCATCAATTTATATAGGAGCGAACTTTAATTTTATAAATTGCCTATTTATAAGGATCGAAAGTATTCAAATTTATAGGTTATATCTCTTAACTTATAGGATATTAAACGTTGAGCATATCAACCTTGGTTCTTGTTTTTTCTTTTACATTCCCTTTGATCCTTCCATTTACACTATGTACATGTTTCAAATGGATTTCCCATGGTTCGCTTCATTGCTCCTTGTAGATGTCGATTCAATCCGAGACGATAACGAAACCTCACATACACTATTGTACACTTCCAATAAAGCTACCTTTAGCTTAGGTATTTAGCTTAGTGACTTTGTTAAAGCCACGTGTTATTTCCACCCTAATGGCATTTTGGGTAGCATGGGTAGCTTGAAGCGAGTTTTCGTTTGTTTATATTGAAGTGGGATAATTGGTTTAAATTTTGTAAACAATTTGTTGTTTGAAATTGTGTTTAATGTTTAGAGATTTATTATAAATTTAAGTAATCAAGATAATTGTTTAATTATAATTATGTTTAATGTTTAATGATTTATTATAAATTTAAGTAATCAAGATAATTGTTTAATTAATTATGTAAAGTAAAACTCCTTAAACATTGGTAATTGCTAACTTGATGTAATATTTGATTATTTAGGAGAAAACAAATTTTAAAAATGCAACTTATATTTGTGGTAGTTTAGGAAGACTTTACACCAAGAATTATATAAATTAACTATTAATTGTTTAAATTAATTTCATCCTGTCATGAGAATATATATTTTTACAAACAATCATGGTTACATGATTTATATAGTAACTTGAATATATATAAATTAAATATTATCCAAATTATATTAGGTAATAATTGTAACAATTAGGTAAAAGTTAATATAGTATATTTATTTAAGTTAGTTGCATTGTGAGTATCTTGTTACATTTCAAATTATCGAATGTATGTTTATTTAATATTTATATTTATGATGAGTA